>PISX010015307.1:19765-50158 GCA_004024625.1 Mellivora capensis | reverse complement strand
TCAATTGATGCAGAAAAAGCATTTGACAAAATCCAGCATCCGTTCCTGATTAAAACGCTTCAAAGTATAGGGATAGAGGGAACATTCCTGAACTTCATAAAATCTATCTATGAAAGACCCACAGCAAACATCATCCTCAATGGGAAGAAGCTCACAGCCTTCCCGTTGAGATCAGGAACACGACAAGGATGCCCACTCTTACCATTCTTGTTCAACATAGTATTAGAAGTCCTAACAACAGCAATCAGACAACAAAGAGAAATAAAAGGTATCCAAATTGGCAATGAAGAAGTCAAACTCTCTCTCTTCGCAGATGACATGATACTTTATATGGAAAACCCAAAAGACTCCACCCCCAAACTACTAGAACTCATACAGCAATTCAGTAACGTGGCAGAATACAAAGTCAATGTACAGAAATCAGTGGTTTTCTTATACACTAACAATGATAATACAGAAAGGGAAATTAGATAATTGATTCCATTTACTATAGCACCAAGAACCATAAGATACCTGGGAATAAACCTAAGCAAAGAGGTAAAGGATCTGTACTCGAGGAACTACAGAACACTCATGAAAGAAATTGAAGAAGACACAAAAAGATGGAAGACCATTCCATGCTCTTGGATCAGAAGAATAAACATTGTTAAAATGTCTATAACACCTAGAGCAATCTATACTTTTAATGCCATTCCGATCAAAATTCCACCGGTATTTTTCAAAGAGCTGGAGCAAATAATCCTAAAATTTGTATGGAATCAGAAGAGACCCCGAATCGCTAAGGAAATATTGAAAAACAAAAATAAAACTGGTGGCATCATGTTACCTGATTTCAAGCTTTACTACAAAGCTGTGATCACCAAGACAGCATGGTACTGGCATAAAAACAGACACATAGACCAGTGGAACAGAGTAGACAGCCCAGATACGGACCTTCAACTCTATGGTCAAATAATCTTCAACAAAGCAGGAAAGAATATACAGTGGAAAAAAGACAGTCTCTTCAATAAATGGTGCTGGGAAAATTGGACTGCTATGTGTAGAAGAATGAAACTCAACCATTCTCTTACACCGTACACAAAGATAAACTCGAAATGGATAAAGGACCTCAACGTGAGACAGGAATCCATCAGAATCCTAGAGGAGAACATAGGCAGTAACCTATTTGATATCAGCCACAGCAACTTCTTTCAAGATATGTCTCCAAAGGCAAAGGAAACAAAAGCAAAAATGAACTTTTGGGACTTCAACAAGATTAGAAGCTTCTGCAAAGCAAAGGCAACAGTTAACAAAACAAAGAGGCAACCCACAGTATGGGAGAAGATATTTGCAAATGACAGTACAGACAAAAGGTTGATATCCAGGATCCATAAAGAACTTCCAAACTCAACACACACAAAACAGATAATCATACCAAATAATGGACAGAAGATATGAACAGACACTTCTCCAAAGAAGACATACAAATGGCTATCAGACACATGAAAAAATGTTCATCATCACTTGCCATCAGGGAGATTCAAATTAAAACCACATTGAGATACCACCTCACACCAGTTAGAATAGCCAAAATTAGCAAGACAGGAAACAACGTGTGTTGGAGAGGATGTGGAGAAAGGGGAACCTTGTTACACTGTGGTAGGAATGCAAGTTGGTGCAGCCACTTTGGAGAACAGTGTGGAGATTCCTTAAGTAATTAAAAATAGAGCTTCCCTATGACCCTGCAATTGCGCTACTGGGTATTTACCCCAAAGATACAGATGTAGTGAAAAGAAGGGCCATCTGTACCTCCATGTTCATAACAGCAATGGCCATGGTCGCCAAACTGTGGAAAGAACCAAGATGCCCTTCAACGGACGAATGGATAAGGGAGATGTGGTCCATATATACTATGGAGTATTATGCCTCCATCACAAAGGATGAATACCGGACTTTTGTAGCAACATGGACGGGACTGGAAGAGACTATGCCGAGTGAAATAAGTCAAGCAGAGAGAGTCAATTATCATATGGTTTCACTTATTTGCGGAGCATAACAAATAACACGGAGGGCATGGGAAGATGGAGACGAGAAAGGAGTTGAGGGAAATTGGAGGGGGAGATGAACCATGAGAGACTATGGACTCTGAAAAACAACTTGAGGGTTTTGAAGGGGCCGGGGGGTGGGAGGTTGGGGGAGCGAGGTGGTGGGTATTAAGGAGGGCACGTATTGCATGGAGCACTGGGGGTGGTGCAAAAACTATGAATTCTGTTTCGCTGAAAAGAAAGAAATTTAAAAAAAAATAAAGAATTAAAAAAAAGAAAAATTCATGTCAATTTTATATTCTACCCATAATATAGCCATGTTATTTTAAATATTAAAAAAAATTAGTTTTCCACAGACATGTACCCCTGGGGATAAAAATTTTTTTATAAAAAATAAAAATTAAAAAAAATTAGTTTTCTCTCACATCTGCTTATAAAATTGATGTTGTAGGAAATTGCATCCATGGTTCCTATAGAGCTGCTCATCCCTCCAAACATACCACTGCCCACTCTGCATTGAGAGGCATGGGCCAGCTTGCAAAGCAATGGACTGGAGAACAGTTTGGGTCATGTGGTTTCTGAAAGTTATGTCTCTAAGGATTGTCACAGAAAACAGTGAAGGGGACTTCTTGCCACTAACTGTATACAAGGGAGAGATGTCCACACTAAGATTCATCTGCTCCTATTTTATATGCCTTTAAGAGTCCTTTAAAGATTTTGAAACAGCAATTACTATTTAAGAAGTTCCATTTTAGCTGTTTCTAAATCAGTTAATAATATGTATTTTCCTTTTAATATCCTTATGAGGAGACTAAAGTGCCTCTCACATAATTTCATTAATCTATACAACATTTCCTTTTCAAAGATGGGCTTTTTCATCATGTAAAGTACCTTATTTTACACCAAGTTAATATCTAATATCAAACATTTCCCTGGCTTAAGTAATAGCAATGTTTATAATTGGATGGCAGTTAGAATTTGAGCTTTAAGTCTAGAAACTATTTTGCTATTAAGTTAATACAATAAAATAGTGGGAGCTGTAAAGAATTTTTTAACTCATGGATATATCTGTACCTCTATCTATCTATCGACCATAGATAGTGTTCTCATTTATCAGGGATGACCAATTCTCAAATGCAAAAGTTTAATTAGATATTACTAAGTATGAAAACATGCAAGCATGTATAAATATAAATGATGTTTCAATTAATTGGAAGATGTAAAAAGATGATATTCTGCTCAATTGAATATTTTATATACCTGGGGACCAATAGCAAAATCCTCTTTTTTATGTGTTTACTGGAAGGTTTTCTAAAATATTTGAGAATTCTTTTCCAACACTGAAACCACTTATTCTCATTATTCAGTTAATTCAGCCTGGAAGTTGCTCTCTTTCTGTCAGAATGAAAGGATGGTCTATAAAACAACCCCACAGAGGGATGGTATTAGTAGCAGGTGTATTTCCAGTGTGTGAAGAGGAACAGAGCATGTCTCTGACCTGCTGAAATTGCTTCAACATTTGAGTGAAAGCAAATAAGAAACTATATGTCTAGAATAATAGAACTATTATGGTATTATTTTTTACTTTAAAATTGGCATAGAGGATTGTCAGCACCTCTGAAATTAATGTAATTATTGGCTTTTACATTAACAAGAGCTCAGTCCAAAATGAATGAAATTGACATGGCAAATATTTGTTAAGCCCTTACATTTTTTTAGGGGCTGATGATACAGCAGTGAACAAGACAAAAAAAATAAAATAAAATAAACAGCCTTTCTTATGGTGTTTAGATTCCAGTTCGTACAACATAAATCCGGAAGAATCAGGTAGGGCTGACCATTTACTGGTGAAGTCTGTGGAGGAAAATGCAGCAGGTGTGGAATGGGAAGGGCAGACTCTTCCATGTAGGTTTGCCGGGAGCCTCACCCTGGGGTGACAGGTGAGTAGGACCAATGAAGAAACAGGGCCATGTGAATAAAGACCCAGGCAAAGTTATTCTAGGCAAGCTTGTCCTGTTTATGAGTAGCAAGAATACGGAAGAGGCATAAATAAGGACTGTAGGAAGTGATAAATCTAAAACAGACAGAACACAGGCCCAGAGGTCCCTGCAGGGAGAGCAAGGAGTGATGTGTGGGGAGTTTTGTGGAAGTGCTTTGGAGTGACTTGATCTTATTTATGACTAAAAAGAGATCTCTCTGTTGTATAAGGAGAAGAGTAAAAACAGAAGAAAGAAACGTGGAAGACAGAAATGTGGACGGCAGGAGAGCAGTCACAGGAAATCACAATTGTCTAGAAGACAGAGAAAGGGGACTTGATAGTTGTACATCTATTGTGAAGAGGTTGGATTAAGATATATATTGAAAGTAAAAGCAATAAATGCTGAGGTACTCACTATGAGGAACGAGGGAAAGTGGAAATTAGGCTGATACAAGGTTTGGTCTAAACAAATACATGAATATTTGTGACATTTTTTGAGATGAGAACACTGTGGGATGATCAGTTTGGGGGAGTAAGGAATCAGGTAGTTCTGCTTGGCAACTTGCAAGTATGAGCAGTGTAACTTGTAAATAAGAAGGGATAAGGACTAGGAGAGGTAGTCTGCAGGTCATGTGAGAGGCTAAAGCTGAGAACAGAAAATTTACTTAGACAAGAGAGACAAAGATTGATCCTTCACTTATTCCACCACTTAAACATTATGTGTAAGACAGAAAGAACCAGCAAGAAAACCCAACAAAGAATAGCCAGAGAGGCAGGAAGAAAGTTAGAAGACTGAGGATCCTCAGAAGTCAAATCAAAGTGCTTCATAAAGATGAGGTAATTAATTAATGCTATTTTTTCTCAATGAGATGAAGCTCATAATTAAGACTGTACTTATAAAGATAAAAATCTGGTGATCTAGTCAATGATGAGGCCAAAAGACTAATAGGAGTATATTGAGTAAATAATGGGGGGAAAACTGTAGGTTTAGGCTTTTTTTTTTTTTGATCATTTGCCCAGAAAGGGTCAAAGAAAACTGGGGTGATAGCTAGTGGACCATCAAGTCAAAGGATTTTTTTAAATGGGGGTTATTATAACATGGGTTTTACTATGATGGTAATGCTTCAGCTCATCAAGGTCTCTATCTTCATTAATAATCAAAAGGGGGGACGCCTGGGTGGCTCAGTTGGTTGGACAACTGCCTTCAGCTCAGGTCATGATCCTGGAGACCTGGGATCGAGTCCCGCATCGGGCTCCCAGCTCCACGGGGAGTCTGCTTCTCCCTCTGACCTTCTCCTTGCTCATGCTCTCTCACTGCCTCTCTCTCAAATAAATAAATAAAATCTTTTAAAAAAATAATAATCAAAAGGGGTTAGAAAAAAACTTAATTAGAGCCATTTAAATTGATCATGATTTCATATTACAGGCTAAAATTTTCAGAAAGGGGCTTAGAATTGCTTACAGTCCATCTAATATATCTGACTTATGTGCTCTAATCTCCCATTTGTTCCTTGAATCAATCTGTAACATAATCTACTATGTCCTTTCTTTAAAAGATTTTATTTTTATTTATTTAATAAGACAGAGAGAATGAGAGAGCACAAGAAGGGGGGGGGTGAGAAGCAGACTCCCTGTTGAGCAGGGAGCCCAATGCGGGACTTGATCCCAGGACACTGGGTCATGACCTGAGCCCAAGGCAGACACTTAACCATCTGAGCCACCCAGGCACCCTACAATGTCCCTTCTGAACAACTGAATGACCCCCAGAATGAAAGTTTTAATTCCTACAATTTAACTTTTTTGTTATCACAAATATCAACAACAGGAAAATATTTTGGATTACTTTGTTCAACAACTAAGATTGCAGACGATAAAACTGATTCTGATACTGTGAAAATCACTGTTTTACTCTTAAGAGCTTTGAAGGGGTCAAAATGGAAAGACATAGGAATTTGGTATTTTAGTGGTTGCCAGAGTCATCTGACTAAAAATTAAACTAAAGAGATGCTAGGTTGCAGAAAGAGAAGAAAAGAGTAAAAATCAAAGAAAGTGTCTTACATACTTCTTCTGATTATCTCAGATTTGATCATTGTAGTAATATCTTATTCGTCCAATATTTTTGGTGGGTCTAATATGTCTCCTTCTGGGAATACAGAAAAAGATACAGTCTCAACTCTGAAGGGGCTCAGAGTCAAACAGGAATGGTAGAGACAAGAACTGCAACACAGTGTATAAAATGCACTCATTGCATGCTGTAAAGAAGGCTCTGAGTACAGAGAGTACAGGGAACAGATAGGGGATTCAATTCTGGTCTTTTGCCCAACATACATGGTACTCCCTGAACAAGATAGTTCTATAGAACAAACAGAACATTCTAAGATGAGAAGAGGTGTCACACGTTCAAAGGTTATTTGCTTTATATTAGCTTTTGACAATCAAGAAAATTTGCAGAGACTATTAAAAGTAACAACAATTCACATGTTAACAACGTACTGAACACTTCCTAGATGCCTCTAGTAAGTATTGTAGTAACTGGGTTAGCAACTCTATAAAGCAAGTTCCATAGTTTGATCTCTCTCTTTACAGAGAAGCAGTATAAGTGCATGGAGGTAAGCTTCTTTCCCAGGGTCCCAGAGCTATCATGGCAGAGCTAGGACTTCAAGCCAATCAGTTCAACCTCAAAGCCTAACACAGCTCAGCTCTGACTGCTAATAAGAGGGTAAGGAGATAGAAACTACAACTTATTAGGAATCAATAAAATAACTCATGTCTGCTGATCTCCAGGCATCAGGAGAGCATCTGAGCTGGTAAGGGTTATGGTTAGAACACTTAAATATTTAAACAGAACAAAGTATTTTTCCCACAAAGACATTTATGTGATTCCAGACAGTAAAGGTAAGAATAAAATATCAAAGTTGTAAGAAGTAGAATTGACCTAATGAAAGGAATGCATTGATTTCAACAAATAAAAGTCTTCTCTTTTAGGAGGAAGTAAATAAAACCAGATAACCAGAATTTTCAACTGTAAGCCTTCTATCACAATCATATGATTGACCTAAATTAATAGCTTCTAGGGTAATAGTGCTTAAGAAATAGAAAAAGGTATAATTACATTTCAACTAAGCTTTAAAAAGCTTCACCTGAAGTAAAAACTAACTACAAAAATGACTTTAATATTTCTAGCCCCACTATGGCCTAGAGCCACAGATAGAAGAATATGTCAGTGGAGTATGGTCTTGGGTATCCTCCAGGAAAAAAAAAGAATATTGAAAATGATCTCATACAAATTTTAATAGGTCAAGTAGTACTGCTTACAAGTTACATAAGTCTCTGAATCTGTTTCTTCACCTAAAATACAGAAATCATGCCAATCTTGCAGAAATACCACGTGGTTTCAAGTTAATTTATATGCAATACCTTTCACTTTCTGGTTTATAGGATATCCTAAATATTGTCAGGTTCTATATGAAAATGAATAGCATAGCACTGACTTACTGACACTTTCTAAAGTTGATAAATGAAAGGAAGGTACACTTACTGGCACAGAGCACCATTAATTTTGTTAGCTTGTTTTTAATTAACTTTATTATTTTTGTAAATTTGTAATAGAAAGTTACATTGAAAAATGTATCAGATATAGAAATATGTAATCACTGGTCCCACAAGAGCAACCAGTATATATAAGTAGTATATATGTATATATAAGTAGTATATATGTAATATATATGTATATATATTTCTTCACATTTTATAATGGATTGATCTCTTTTTCAAATACAAAGAATTGCAGCGCCTGGGTGGCTCAGTGGATTAAGTCTCTGCCTTAGGCTCAGGTCATAATCTCAGAGTCCTGGGATCCAGCCCCACATTGGCCTCTCTGCTCGGTGGGGAGCCTGCTTCCCCTTCTCTGTCTGCCTGCCTCTCTGCCTACTTGTGATCTCTGTCTGTTAAATAAAAATATATAAAATCTTAAAAAAAATCATCAAATACAAAGAATTATTTCTGGTCAGTTAAGTGCTGTAAAGCATGAACTTGCTTTAAGGATTCAGGTGTCTTCATGTTAGATCAAACTGGAATTGACCAGTATTGGTAATGACCTGTTTTTCCAAAGCCAAAAATTATAGGTGTGCATTTAATTTAGTTTTATAAATTTATGGAATCTAAGGAGGATATAAATAACCTACAGAAAACTTGGTTCACGATACATGAAGACTTTGCTTTTTATGCAGGATGAGGAACACTGGTGAAGTGGAGGGAAAAGAAGGAACCTCTTTTTTAAGCTGGAAGGTCCAGACTTTTTTTTTTTTTTTTTTGAGATCTTTTATTTTCAGGTGGGCAATGTCTAGGCACCAACTATTAACTGACTTGAGGATTTCTCTAGTAAATCATAGGAGTCCTTTCTTTCTATCTTATGCATCTCTTAACATTCCTGAATAGGTTCTTCAAAATTAGAATCATATGTGCTAGCTATTTGCATTCATATCAAATGTTTCAAGGGCGAAAAGGAGACTCTGTCCATACTACTTTACATCACCTATTACTGAGGTGCTAATTTCTCCATCACCGTAAAGGATCATAATTATCTCTGGATTTCTTTACTGCTATATGATTCACAGATACATGCCCGGACACTGATGTCATGTATATTTTATTAATACCTCACCAAGCATCAGCAGAGATAACTGTTCATACCTCCAGAATTTTTTATTCATGTTTATCCACAATGGGTGAAAGCAGCATGCAAAATAAATGAAGAATGATACCACAAACATCTTTAGAGAGATATTAGGAGAGAATCAGCAGAGAGGCCTTATGAAAGTTGTATGAGCCATGTATTATCTATGCATATGCTACAATGGTCCGAACATTTCGTATGTCATGCTCCATACCAGCCCTAAATAATATATTTGACACATAATGAAGTTTTAACGTGGGATGGGGAACTAAATTCTGCCTTTATTGTTATTTTTTAAAATGTATTTGCCTTTAAATATGCTGTTCATATGAAAAGTCTCTGCATACTTTCACAATCATTTGAAATCAGCCCTTCCTATGGAAACATCAAACAGCTATGCTCCATTACCATGTGTAAGCACGAGCATCATTTTGTTAGCCCGAGTAGGGCTCAACTTCCAAATGTCATTCATATTCCTTTTGTCACAGTATTACTAATGAATATTGAAGCTGAAGACAGAAAATAAAGTGCCCAAGACAAGGTCGATAGGTTAAAACAGTAGCATATTAAAAAATACCCATAAAATGTCTCTTTGAGCCCAGGAGTCATATGGTGAAGTGGAAGATGAAGAGGCCCCTTTCACTTAGGAAGGCATTTTTCTTCTAATTAGCATGTGTCAACCAGGGCTGAGGGGAAAATGCATGATGATATTTCAGACAATGCAATGGAGACGCTATCTATGGAGTACAAGGTTAGCAAAATCTATAAGGGTATTTATACACATTTATTTTTATTACTATTTTTTATGTCTTTGTCCCTTTGTGAATGTAAAGGATATGGTTTTCTCAAAACAAAAGGTCAGAGCTGGAAAGGAATTAGACATAATTTAGTCCAGTCTCTTCATTTTTAAAGATGAGGACGTTGCAGTCCAAAGAGGTCAAGGGAATTGCTTAAGTTCACATAACGATCAAGAGCAGAAATGAGGAGAGAGAGCTCCTGTTTCCAAGTGTCAGTCCTCCCATTTTGTTCTCTTCTGTGACCCGAATGACCCACAAATCAAGTACATATTCAAAGAAAACTTCAACTATGATACCTTGAACATTTTATTGACCCCACTACTGATGACGCATGGTTTCAAGTGTCTCAACCATTTTCAGACTGAATTCTAATATTACTCTATGTGGTCTCTGCAGCAAGTGAGGTAATACAGGGAACAGTTTAAATGCTTGATCACTGCAGTGAAGTGAGATGTCTCCAGTTTCAAACCTAAGGTCTGCAACTACTATTTATGTGACCTTAGACAAATTACTTGCTTTCTCTGTGTCTGAGTTGTTTCATTTGGGAAATCATAGTCCCAAACTCCTATGGTTGTTTGTGATGGTTAAATTATGTACATGAAATGCTTATCAAACCATTTAATCCAAAGTTAGTCCTCAATATCTATATACATATATATATGTATATATATATATATGTAGCTATTATGATTTTTTATTCTTCTTAATGATAATAAAGAGAGCTTTTCCTGCCTTGCACTTGGACATAGCCTATTAGACTGAAAAATTCATCTACCTTATATAAGACAATGGTTTCCATCCCTGGACAATAAAGAGGTGTAAGAAGAGATTGGTCAATTTTCATATATAATTGAACAGAAACCAAAAGACTCAGTCTCATTGGCTTCAAATGCATAGGCAGATGGTCTCTTTTGATATATTGGATTCCAAATCCTTTTGCAGTCTTGTAAAGTTCAATCAAATGAAAACCACATTGTAAGTCATGGTACAGGGAGTCAAATATTTGGCCATAGTTGAAATGTATGGGTTAGTTCAAACTAAATAACTCTTGGAAGACAATCGTTATCAGATCAGAGGGCTTCTTTTATGAAAAATTATTAAACAACCTATTCTAGTGAGGTGCTTTGTGGCATAATATATTGTTAACACAGGTGGTTTCTGGATTATAGGAACATCCCTTCACCCACCCAGCATAAAGAATTTAACTTCAGGGGCTGTCCACTTACTCTATAATCATCCTCTATGTGTAACTTCCCAAGCTGTATTCTGGAAAGAACTGCTCAGAGGCCCCTTGAACCACTTTCTTGATACATATAGGGTAGTTAGTGGACTCCAACTCCAGGAAATCATGGGAAAAGCATTTAAAAACAATTAGTGTGAATGCAGAATTGATTAAGTCTTTCCAGATAGTTTCACTGGTTTTTTGGTTTAAGTGCCACATAAAAGTCTGCATGGTCCTTATCATGTTTCCATTAAATAAGTCATGACACTAATGGAATAATGTTTTAGTAAAAATGATCCAACCATAGGCACCATGAAAATATCTTCTTTGTTCCACTCCCTAATGTTCAAATCCAAAGGCAGTACACCATTCAGAATAGCCAGGGGCCCTAATTACCAAACAGAACACTTTAGCTCAAAGCAGGTTTTGAACTGAGAAACAAACAACTAATTGATTTACAAATGACTTGAGGTCCAAAACTTAATTTGTAAGTAACTCAGGGACTTAAATATCCCATGAGGGCTATTGACTGGTAGAATCATAAAATAATCATAATAGTAACAATTTATAATGAAGATAGGCTGACAGATTAGTTTTCCTTCTCAATGGAGACTCTACTATAGTAAGCTTTTAATGACATTCTCTTTGATTAATGTTTGCATTACCTACAATTTATTGGTCATTTGCTCAGCTGAATCTTTTCAGGAAAAGATTACATATAATGATGTTTCCTTGGTTATATGTCCATAAAACATATCCAGATTACAAACTGGACAATAGAAGACTAATTAGCACTGATCAGCAGATGTGTCTGTCAAAGTGGTACACTAAGACAGACATATTCACAGCTTAGTTCCTGGAAAATAAATTTATTTGTGATTCCTCACAGAATACCTGGATGGGCATTTAAAGTCTATCCCCAAGGCCCTCTTCCCATATTACAACATCAACACATCAGTCTTCAGAGTTAGATAAAAGGAATCTGATGAGGACCACGTTAACATTTATGTTGAGCTTAAATAAAACATGAAACTAACATCTTGAAAGACTCTGAGTTGAGCAAGGCAGCATTCATACCACGCTATTCAAGAATTATTCATGAAGCTTCAGTGCTTCTCAAGATTTTAGTTGCTTATATCTGATTTTACTTAAAGTTCTTCCTCGCAATGATTGTTTTCAGATATTTCATCTACTGAGATAGGAAGTGTGCAATAACAGGAAGAAACAGTTTGAGCACCTAATGATATCTAAATGCCTTAATTGCCTGATCATCTTCCTTCCTGAGTGTTAAATATCTCTATTTGTTGGAATGGGGGGAGTGTTGATGAAGGAAAGGGGAAGGTTTACATTTAGGAAGAACAGACTAAACAAAATGATCTTACTTAGAAAACTTAAGTCTAATAATCTCTCGGGTTCAGAGTTCAGTAAAGTCTTAGTCATTTTCTAATGACTTTGTTACACATATCTTGGCTTTATCTTTAAGCAAAGACCCAGAGAACAGACACCCACTGAATAAGGTTTATTAAGAATCCATACTCAAAACTTCCTGGCTATAACTAGAAGAGAAAGTCACCTTTTTCCATGGGTTTCTCCTCCTCTTTATTCAGAACTTCCTCAGTCTCCAGGGAGAAAGTGAATGTTACAAGTTGACCCACCCTGACACCCTTCAGTCCTGAAATGGCTCCATCCCACCTGGTCTCTGAGAATTACTTGTGAAGCAAGTTTTATCTCCCAATAAACAACATTCCTCTTCTTCCAAGAATTCCCCATGGTCCTAATTTGCTTAGTCAGAAACCAAAGACCCCTTAGTGATGACAGAGGATTATATCTATTTCTTTAGTGGTTTATAGTTTTCAAGGCACTTCCACATACATTTTCTCATTTGATAATGATGAATATTTAGCTCCATTGAAAGCATATGTTAGACTGGGAAAGGGACTGTGGCAGATGTGACATTTATGGGATTTCACACAGGGCAGAAATTAGCATGAGGAAGCCAAGGCTGTTCAAGTGTGTAAGACTCATAGTCCATAATCAGAGACAGAGTGTCATTTGTATTTACATGCAAGCAGAACTGGAAATGTTGATCATGAAACATTCAGCAACATTACTTTTCTCTCTCATTTTTTAATGTTGGCATGCATTTTTAACTCTGGTGATACGCAAAATTATTTGTGCAAATTTAAAAGATAGAAAGTGTTTTGACCCAAACTATGCATTAGTTAATAAAAAGAAGAAGAAAAAGAACACCAAGCATAAAAATGCAAAATTATTCTTTCAGTTGGAGTGTTTTATTCAGTTTGAAATTAAAGTGTTTATTGGCGGGAAGGCACACTGAGCAGTTTTTGTGATGAGATGTATATTATGGTATTTATACTTTGTAATGACATATAGCTTTTCTCCTATGACACTCAATTCTCTTTATCATTTTTTTCATGTTGAATTACTGTATCACAGTGCTAATGCTTTTTATGAAGAAAAGATCTATTGTATTTTTTCAAAACCATAAAAACTACACCTAAAAGATTTTATTTTTCAGAAACAAAATGGTAAATATGTCTCTCTAGATCTTAAGTTTATATACCCTTTATAGTTTTTTATGTGAAAATCTGTATTGTATCAAATAAAAAATGTTCCAGGACATTTTTCTGTGAAAATCTGATTCTGAGTATTATGCAGATCTTTTTAAAATACAAACTTTGGTATAATAAATCATATATTCAGAAAATGTAAACAACTAATAAATGGATTAAGTCAACTAATTTTTGAAAAGTCAATATGGTTATTCAATCACAATGCAGATCAAATTTGTATACTACTAGTGCCTCAAAAGCTTCCTTTATGCTCCATCCCAGTCATCATGACCTCTAAAGCAAACTATGCCTATGACATCTTATCATAAATTAATTTTGCCTGTTTAAAAATTTATACCAATGGAGTCATACAATATCTATAGATTTGACTATTTTTCCTAAATGTTTTATTTGTGATATTTATCAATGCTATGACACAAAGAATATAGCAGGGGCTGCAATCTCTTTTCCATGGGATTTTTCTAGCTCAAGTTACTATGAATAACTTCATATGTATTGATTCAATATGTATTTCTGCTCAATATAACCTTTTTGCTTGTTTCAACTTTAACTACTCTGATAGGTTATAGTGGACCTGTTCGTGGTTTTAATTTGCATTTCCCTACTGACTAATGGTATTGGATATCCTCTTGGATAAGGTGCCTGACAAAGACTTCTGCCTTTTGTACTAGATTTCCTGGCTTTTTCTAATCGAATTAATGGAGTAAATTGATGGAAAAATTTATAACTCAATTGCTAGGTAGGCAGATACATAATAGATAGATAGGTAGAATTATATAAATAATGAAAAAGTCCTATTTATTCCTGGTAATATTCTTTATTCTGAGATCTATTTTCTCCAACATTAATATAACTACTTTAACTTTCTTTTACTAGCATAGTATGTTTTTTTTCCATCCTTTCACTTTTAACCCATTTGTGTCTTTATATTTAAAGCTGATTTTTTTTTTTGGTAGGCAGCATATAGGTAGGTCTTGCTTTTCTTTTTTTAAATCAAATATCACAATCTCTGTTTTTAAAACGGCATTTCTAAACCCTTTACATTTAAAGTGATTATTAATATGGTTGAATCTAAATCTACTATCTTCCTCTTTCTTGTCTATTTCTCAGATTTGTTTCCATTCTCTTTCAATTTTGGATCAATGACTCCATCTTACCACTTTTTTTTTTCATTTTGAATAGATTACTTTGCTATATCTTCCAATATGCTCATCTTTTACAGTATCTAATATGGTGATGATCACCTTCAATATATTTTCCATTTCAAGTATGGCTTAATCTCCAAAGTTTGATTTGGATCTATTTTTTATGTCTTCTGTGAACAAGTCCAACGTTCTTTAGTTTCTTAAGTATATGGAATACAGTTTTAATAATTCTGTTTTATTGCATCAGTCAACTAATTATATCATCTCTGTCAGATGTTAGCCAGTTTCAGTTGACTGTACTCTTTATTATATGTCATCTCTGGGCACTGTTCCCTCTGAATCTTTTTAATGGTTTTATGCTAGCTGTCATTAATTTCCTTACATTTGTGTACTACAGGTATCTGAACATAAGAGGGACCTGTAAAGATATCTGGAGTCTATCTCTGGGCAGCTATCTCCTTTCCAGTACTCTTCCCTGCAAAATCTATTTGTCTTTGCCTTCCCAGATGCCTAACCCTACCTCCTCAACTCTTAGCTTGATTGGCTTTTTCTAAATTCTTCCTCCTTTCACCATGACTTGGAAACTTTCTACAGGCAGTAAGTCTGGGCAACTGCAGGTATCACCTTGTTTTCCATACCTTTGGGAAAACTAGCCTTCATGGCCCAATCTTGGCTAAAAGTCTCTCTCTCTCTCTCTCTCTTTCAAGATTTTTTTTTTTTTAATTTGAAAGCACAAGAGAGAGCCAGGGGAGGAGCAGAGGAAGGACAAGCAGATTCCACAATGAACACAGAGCCAGATGCAGGGCTCGGTCCCACGACCCCAAGATCAATATCTGAACCGAAATCAAGAGTAAGACACTTAGCCAACCGAGCCACCCAGGTGCCTAAGTAGCTGTTGATGAATGAGTTAAAACACTAGTTCAATCTGTAGAAATAACATTTGTGTATAGAAAAGGATATATCTCTTCTTTTGTTAGGCTACTTGTGTGGAGGACTGGTCAATCTGCTGGTCTGTGATTAGGTTTTGTTTTGCATTATTTAGGAGTTCACTACAGTTTTCAAATAGTTTGAGGGTGGAATCATGAACCTTCCTTTGGCAGGCTCTGAGAGTCTGAATGGTTTCTCTCAGCCACTGGTATTACTTCAGTGCCTACTGATGCATAACAATTGCGCAGGAGAAGAGAAAGAAACCCTAGAGGAACCCAACCCCTTACACTATTGATATAGAGGGTTCCTGTAGTGGTAAAGTAGCATGAGAACTGAAATAGATACCTGCTAAAGCACAGAGGTTATGATAGAAATATGAGGGCAGAGCTGCCTGCAAGAAACCCCCAGACACTCTAAGCCTGGCACTGCGTACCTTTCGTACTCCTGTTCTTTCCTGAAGACACTTGGTGAAAAGAATTGTCAGGGTAAGGCAGAGTGTCTTTTTTGTCTGTGGCTCTCAGGGATTCTAAATTGCCATGTCAGTTCATTCTTGAACTTTAAAAATTCATTACAAGTTAAGGTGTTTGTGCTGTGTTGTTTTGTTTTTGTTTTTGTTTTAACTCACATCTATAATTTTTTTTCCTTTTTCTACTGCTCCACTAAGGGTGATAGCAGTCATGAGTTTCTTCTCTCTTAGGATGGGCTCAACACTTTCTCAGATTGCTGGACATTCTCAGGTCTTTGCTGGGATTTACAATCATGATTTTGTAGGTTATCCATAATATCACAATTGCTAAGATAGGACATTCTCCTGCAACCTTCTATATCCTCAGAGAAAGCATAACTCTGTCTGGCTATCTTTGATCAAATGCTGCACTGTATATGTAAAAGCACAGAGGATAAATGGTGCCATCTTTCCTCAGAGACCATTGAGCTTTTGTTTGTCTGGCAGACTATTGGAGCATAGCTTGATTGTCTTGATCTCAGTTAGTAGTTAAATTAATTCAGTTAAATTTAAGGCTATTCCACTTCCTGTATGCCTAACTACAAGAACAGAACTGTTCTAGGATTTAAACTGAAAGTCTCATGTGTTTACCAGGGCTCATGGTCCCCAGCAGATCCTAGAGTTTGTTTCCTTCTTTAGCATTGTGAGGTTCCCAGCTAGGGTTTTTTGTGTTTTTGTTTTTTTTTTTTAAATTAGGGTCAGTTAGCCACTGTATTGTACATCATTAGTTTTTGATGTAGTGTTCAATGATTCATTAGTTTTGTTTAACACCCAGTGCTTATCATAACATGTGCCCTCCTTAATACCTATCACCCTGCTACCCCCACTAGGCTTTTTAATTTCTAAACCTCAGCTTTTAAAAAAAATTCCCACCTCCTATTCCTTGAATTCAGAAGTCCACAAATACCTTGTGATCAAACTAAATAAAATAACAGGTTGACTTTTTGTGATTCTTCCCCCATCCCCACCCTGGGATCTTTGTTCCTCAAGACCTAGAAGTCTTGGGATCTCCCATTCCTATTTTGGGGGTGTTTTTCCAGCCCTGGAAGTCTGCTATGAGTCCTGAAGTACATCATTTTATTTCTGTGCCTCACTCTGAGAATCAGGAAATGCACTAAGAGTAAAAGAACACATAAAAATAGTAGTAAATATTTTGTTCGACTCAATGCACTCTTTTTCTCCTGTACTTGGTTTGTTTTCTGATGTCGTCAAAAACCGCTCTACGGTCATTCTGAGTGAAAGCTGTGGTATGATACTAGACCCTCTATCAGAGCCTAAAGTGAAGATTTTAATGATAATTTATAATTCAAAATTGTTTTCATATTTGATGGCTTAAACTTCCCACATCATGAACAGTGATGTGATAGCAAAGGTAATCTATACAAATTTCAGTTTGTTTTAAATCATTTCATAAGAATTACACTAATACAAAAAGTTATATTGTCTTAATAAAGACATAGCAGCTGTCCACTTTTGTCACAATCTTGTAAGTAAGAATATCTAACTTTAACATTGCCCGATTCCTATGACTTGCCGAAATTCATACCAGCTAATGGAAACTACTAAATCAAAACTCTAAGTATCTGCTCAATTCAAACTTAAATTTATTGCAGTTTTATTTTAAAAATAAAATAAAAATTTTATCTTTTCCTGACATTAACAAATAGAATATTTATCCAAACATTGGGCCAACCTGTAGCAATCTCCAATTCTTCTTTTCCCTTACCTATCACACTAATTCATGTTTTCAGTCCTATGAGTGCCTATTCATTCCAACATTTCTCAAATGTATTCTCTTCTCCTTCCCTCCTACTGCCATTGTTGGGGCTCAGATACCCACCCTTTCTTGCCTTAATTATTATTATCTCTCTTAATTTGGCTCCCTGACTCCCCTCTCAAGGCATTGATCTTAAAACTGCTACTTTGAGTTATCTCTTCAAAACATAAGTATTACTATTTTACTCCTATTTTAAAGCTTGTTACAAGTTCAATGCATAAAATTAAAAGCAATGATATTTTTTAGGGCAGTAGCCAGTTTGTGTAGAGGTTTTATAACTCAGGCTAACTTTCTTGTCTGAATGTCTGTCCCCAAACCCTATTAGCTACAGTAAACTACTCCTAAGTTATTATATTTACAAGCATAATTATATCTTTGTCTGAAAGGCTCTTTGAGTACAAACCCTTTCTTTTCTGAGTCCTCTGAGAATTCCTCTGTAAAGACTTTCCTTAACAGACAACCATTATACATTCCTTCCTCTGTTCTACCATGGCTCCTTTAGATGGGCCTACTATAGGACTTATACATAGTCTATTTGTGAATGTTTATTATTCTCCAGGGATGTCTCCTGATCATTTTCTCAATTTCATCTCTCATTCATTGATTGTATACAGGCCCATGACGCAATCTACAATGTATTTATCAGTTATTCTCGTCTCTTCAAATTCTCTTTCCCTTAAGCTTCAGAATGCTATGTAAATTTCCTTTATCAATCCCTCTGCTCAATGCTTTACTTATTCACATGTAAAAGTTAACCTGTTATCTACTGATCCTCATGTTATATTCTCTATGTTCCCTAACTGTATTACCGGATACCCAGTTTCTTTAGCCAAGAAAAATCTCCAGTTTCTCAATTCTTCCAATTCATTACTTTCCTTTAATCCCTATATCCATTACTTGCCAAATTCTGTTGCACCTGTATCAGAAATGTTATTTAATTCTGCTAACTTCTCTTCATTTTCACTACCATTAGTCTACTTTGAATTATCATTTTGTTCTGAAGGGTCATCATTCTAGTAATGTCACAAAGGTTATCAGTTAAAAATGGATCTAATATAACTTCATCTGCTTAAGACCTTAGTAAAATGTCCAAAGATAAAAATTTACCTCCCAAATTTGATGCATAAGATATTGAATTAGTTTTCCAGTTTGATCTTGCTTTCACTGCACCCCCTCCTCCTAAAAAACTTGGTATTTACTAACATCCAACAAAAGACATCATATACTCACATTATTTTTTTCTAACTGAGAGCATGTCTTTCTTCAACTGGCTAATCTTCTCCCATTCACAAGAGGTTGATCACTTTTAAGCTTCCCTGTGAAGACATATATAATTTCCACAATCATAAATGGTTGCTGCATTCATCCCACAAATATTAATTCACTGTCAACTTTGTATTAGGTACCATTATATGTGCTTAGAACACCTCAATAAATAAAACAAAGATTTCTGTCCTTGTGAATCTTGTGTTCTAGTGGGAAAGAAAGAAGGGGATGGGACAGGTAGGAGTTTTCAATGATGTGATCAATGGGATGGCCTCCTTGAGGAGGTGACATGTAAACTCAGACCTGAAGGAGCTGAGAAAGTAAAACAAATGAACAGCTAAGGAAGTGTAGTCTAGGTAAAGAAGCAAGCTAGTACAAAGAACCTAAGGAGGGAGAACATGTGCCATGTTTGACGAACAGCAAAAACAGTGGAGGAAAAGAGTAAGAGATGGGAATCATGAAGCTATACAGAGAAAACAATTACATATGGCCTTGTCAGAATTTTTACCTTAACCCTGAGTAAATTTGTGAGCAATGAGGATTTTGAGTAATAACAAACTACCCTACATTATCAAAGGATAAGGTTGATTGTTCCTAAATACCTTGATACTCATCTTTATTTTAATATTTAACATAATTTATTTAACTGTCATACCAAGTCTCACTTATCTCTGTCCCCATATTCCAAAGTTCTCAAGAACAAGAACCATGTTTTGTCTTTGTGTCCATAGATAGGTTATACACACCCAGGACACTGCATGTGGCCAATAAGTCCAGATGTAGATTTAATTACAAAATATGGCCTGTATAGGATATTTCAGGCACAGAGATAGATGCTGTTGCATAATAATTCAACTCACAATAGAAGTCAGAGGTAAATTAATGTATGTACTGCTGACAGCACACATTCAATGTACATTGCTATTTCATTCACCTGTGGATGATAAATAATCATCTTCTGCTACATGCTCCTGAAATGTATCTTTCCACATATCACCTGAAATCCCTGTATGATCTGAACAAGACCAGGGATGAGGAGAAAAAAAGGAATTTTGAAGCCCCAAAAAGACCTGTTATTGTCAGACTTTATGTACACCTTAATGCTTTATTTTTCTACAAGAACCCTGAGTGGTACGTAATACTCTTTCATTTTCATAATGAAAATGGTAATCTAATTAAGAATTAGAATCTGAACCCAAAGCTATCACTTCCAGAGTTTCAATGTCTTTTTGTCTCATTACTCCATTCAGGAGAAACTCTCTACATTAGAGAAAATTTATGCATCTATATTGCAGAGATGGGTATCTTGACATATATTCATCGACCTAAGCACACTTCTATAGCACTTACATGAAAAAAAATTACTACCACATTTAGGAAAACTGCCTTGTATTTAAAAAGAATGGCTTGTGTCACTGGCAAAGGATGAGATTTTGGCATATCCAAAGAAGTGAAGATAGGTTTAGTAGCTTATTTTCCTCAATCTGGAAATTCTGACTATTTCAGTAAGATACCTTATCAATTTCTCACTTTGGCTTAATGTGCCTCTTAGAATGCTTTGAAAGATACATGGGGCTCTAAATTGCAACCTTGGTACTTTTTACCTTCTCATAGTAGAAATAAACCTTAGTGATTTTCCATTCTCTCTGCCTCTCCTTGATACCTGAGTGCTCTCCTCGTCCAAGGCCACTCTATTCTCACCTGAAGAATAGTGCCTATCACTTCCTCAAATGGCTCTAGTGAGGGGCAATTCTAAGAGATATATAAGAACAATCTGAACCAACAGTATATGTAGAGACAGGTAGATAGATATACATATTCACACATGCACGTACACATACATATACAGGAAAGGCTATTTGTGTGTATGTATTTATATATAGTTGTTAAAAAACCCTGAACTCCAAGATAAGATAAACTGAGATTGGAATCTCAGCTCTATTATTTGAGTAGCATTAACATCAGCAAGTGGACATGCTCCCTGAAAATCAGTCTTCACAGGAGTACTGTTGACATCCTTAAAAGTTACCAAAAGGATGTAATGATACAAGAAAAAGGATATAATGATACAATAAAATTAAAAGCAATAGTGGAAGCTAATATTTCTCATTTGGTAATGGTAGTTTTTTAACAGTTAATGACCACTAGGACATACATGTTAATATCTAGTATTTCCATGTGCAAACTGCATTAACTTTAGCAACTGAATACAAAGTACAGGGTTAATATATAATCAGTTTTCATCATGGAGCACTGTAACATAATCATTTATGCAAACAGAGTATCAGACTCCTTTTTTTTTTAAGATTTTATTTATTTATTTGTCAGAGAGAGAAGGAGAGAGAGGAGTACAGGCAGACAGAGTGGCAGAGGGAGAAGCAGGCTCCCTGCGGAGCAAGGAGCCCAATGTGGGACTCGATCCCAGGACGCTGGGATCATGACCTGAGCCGAAGGCAGCTGCTTAACCAACTGAGCCACCCAGGCATCCCTCAGACTCCTTTTTTTTTTAATAAAGTCTTTGCTATACACTGAAAATCTCACAGAATGGCAGTGCATGGCCATTTTACAGGAACTTGCTTCTCAATGCTTCCTCTTGGCAGTTGACTATTCTTTCCAATTTTCTGTGTTCACACATCTGTCCTTTGTGATGGGAAGCCATGCCCATAGGTGGACAGAGGTGGGCCACACATTGATCTCTGTGACATACCATTAGCCATCTTCTTTCACTTAATACTATCTGACGAGTCTTGACCAGTTCAATTTTCCCACTGAAGACACTGTGTTTAATAGAATTAGAACTCCCCTGCTCTCATGTCACGTTTTATGTTTAGGCAGATTCAAAGTTGTCTCTTCTTAATTCCCTCTATTTTAGGTCATTTTAGCTAATTCTCAGTTCCTTTTTAATCCCTATATGAAATGAAAAGCAAACACTTCTACTAGCCTGGGTAAAATCTGTCAGTCATTCTTTTGGGAAGTTTAGAATGCTAACTCAACCATGATGTTGAATTGTTCAGAACCCTAGTAATTTGGGATGTTTATCTTTGTTGTTGTTTGCAGCAGAATTATGAATTCATACTTGAAAACGCGTCATTTTAGTTTTGTCAATGGAAAATAATTTCAGTTTATTTTGAAAGTTCTTTTTTTCTCTAAATCAACATATGGTAGGGTAAGAAAGTTGTAGTGACCCAGAATCAACTCCTTTCACAGAAAAAGTCTGCAACTTTTTTTGTTTACAACTGAATTTTTTTTTTTTTTGCTTACTCAGATGAAGTTTCAGCCATAAAATTAAACATCTATTTGTAAACAGACATCAACATTTCCCTGATGAGCAGTCATTTATCCAGGGCTTCATGAATAGAAAGTTTACTAGGGAAGTAGAAAACCAAATTTCATCAAAAACGTTTTTGTTGAGAAATAAACACAGTATAAGTCATAGCATTAATATACATTTAATGAATATTAGTTTTTTATTTATTTCCCTTGTTCTTTTTCCTCTTATTTTTCCACTTATGTGATATGAGTGCATTGTGTAAAATCCCTCTCTATGCCCCAATGTTTTTGTACGAGACAACAAACATTTCTTTATCAAAACTTTATCTTTTTCATCTTCCTGTGAATTTCTCTCTCTCTGAAGTCTCAGACCCCCGTCCTTCTCCTTAGTTCAAGATGACATATATACTTCATTTTGCTGATCTGTCTTTGTAATCTCATGTCTAGTTTGATTTCCCAAAATTACAAAATCAAATTTGTTTTTCATCTGTTAACATTGTCTACTGTCAATGTAATTCTTAGACCAGCCAGAAGAACCTTGAAGTGTAAAGTAAAATTTTTCCTTCACTACATCAGGTTCTCTGAAGTCATACCCATCATATTGAAAACATGTTGTAGATTAAGTTTTCTGACTTTGTAATAGCCGTTAAGTAGGCACTAATGTTTGCTGAAAAAGGATACTCAATTTTAAACTAAGTAAGTTACTCATGGCCAAATTACTAGAAAAGCCAACTAAAAAAAGCCTTCCAATTTAATATAAAAACTGACATTTTAAAGCTTTTTAATATATTTGATGTGATGTACATTTAGACCTCTGAAAATCAATGTGCCTCACTAGTACCTACAAAGATTAAAAATACAATTTACCTCCTTCTTATTTAATGTATTTTATAAAAATTTTAATTTAATTTTTTTTCAGAATATCTATTTTATAACCTGCTGTCATCAGTTAACAAAATATAGTAAAGTTAAACCTCAGTTGCAAGGAGTAGGATTCTGGGCAAAGAAGAACAATGTTTGGACAAGACACAATAGTATGTTTCTGAAAGACCAGTGTGATAGTTACATATATGTCAACTGGGATGGAACACAGCACCAGATCTGGTAAAACATTCTGAATGTTTCTGTGAGATATTTTGTGATGACATTAACATTTAAATTGAAGAACTTTGAGTAAAGCAGATTGCTCTCCATTATATGATGGGTCTCATCTAATCAGTTGAAAGCCTAAATTAAACAAAGCTTGACCTTCCACAAGCAAGAGGGAATTCAGGCAGTAGAGGACCTTTGAGCTTGAGTTGCAGATTCCAGATTTACCAGCCTCTGTAATTGTGTGAACCAGTTCCTTAGCATAAATCCCCCTAAATATATATGCACACCCAATTGGCTCTGCTTCCCTAGAGAACCTCGACTAATACAGAGAGAAGGGGGTGATTTATGACCCAAAAAAAGATGAAATAGAACACACTATCCAAAGTAGTATACACCATAAGGAAGAGTGACTTGCATGGGTGAGACAAGGAAACTAACATCTCTTAGCTACCATCAATTTAACTTCTTCCTTCAAAATTTAACCCCCTTAGCCTTCTTAAGAGATATTATCACTTTCAATTTTCAAGTATCAAAGCCTGATAAGATGATATTATTTTTAATCTCTTTTAATATAGATATAGAGCATGAGATATCTATATATATAGATAGAGCAATATAGAGCATGAGGCTCTATGTAATATATATTAAAATATAAATAAAATATAAAATTAAAAATATATTAAAATATAGAGCCTCATGCAACCACAAAATTTCGAATACCACCGAATACTACCACTACAATCTAACCAGATATTTTTAGGTATCAAGCTCATATATCAAAGACAAACTGTTACATTAAACTCAAGATGCATTACTAGTATGTTTCACAGTTGAAGATCCCTAGAATTCATGTGGAGTGTCATAAGTATAAATGAAATATATGGATGGCAATCAGGTATCATTTATATGTAGTTCTAAATCATTGCACATATAGCTGAGTCAATTACTGGAAATTAACATGCTGGGGGTGGTGATTTCATACCTACAGACACCATTTGGGCTCTTGCAATGGAAAGAAACCTTCTCCAATGGCCCCTCTGTGGCTGTGGTTTATTACCTCGATGATTTTGTTGCTTGTTGTAACCCAATATGTATGTTAGTATACCTTAAGGAATAGGTTGTCATCCGATTTATTAGTTGGAGTATCTTACATCTTTCAATGGTAGGGAAAATTTTATATTGACATATCCAGAGTTTTTATTGAAGTTATATTAGTCCTATCTATCAGAGATATGCTAGAAAATCTATAACTTCCACCAAAATGTTGCCCATGTGAGCAATTCAGTTTATGAAGTGCAATCTTCTAAGGCAGGCTTACGGCCTCGTGATTCATTTTTCAACCTATGTGATGTTAATGATTTTGTCAAAATAAAAACTAATATACAGTTCTATGTCCATCATCAAATTATGCCATTCAATTTATAGCTTACACTATGAAAAAAGACATCCAGATATGGAGGTCTGAGGAGCAGGAAATAGCTCCAGTCTATGCAATTCTCCTTCCTTTTGACACAGATATTTGTAGTAGGTGAGAAGTTATTTGGCTTATTATTATACTGGGAATTTTTTAGAACAGAGTAATGACATTGTTTCATTATGTCAAACATGTAGATATCTACCTAGGGTACACTGCTGGGCAAAGAAAATGATTATTAAAAAAATGAAACTATATAAAACAAGAGAGAAAAAGGCTGAAAGGTCTTTATCACCTTGTTTAAACCAATCTTAAATCCCATTTTCTAAACTACTGAACAGTAATTCCCAAACAGATTCATTTTTCTTAACCATCATAGAATATCAAGAAGCATTCTTGCAGGTTGTGTGTGTGTGTGTGTGTGTGTGTGTGTGTGTGTGTGTGTGTTGTGGGCTCATGAATGCACAGATATTTTAAAAGTCTGAGTATAATTCATATTCTATCTCCTTTTTTACTTACTGTTTTCTTAAGAATTAGATACTGCTAAATAACATCAAGAAATGAAAACTCTAGTAATAAAAAAGGAGAAAAATAACATGGTTCTCTGTTTAGAGGATAGGATTTCTGTAAATAAAGTTTACACTGGTTATTTAGATAATGGTATTCCTAAAACAGCCTGATGATAAGTCTAATGTATTTTAACATTTCAAATTGATGAAAGTAAGCAACCTTACTTTTCAAGTAGAGTTAATTTTCTGAGATTCCTTTCTTTCCTCTTCCTACAGAGCGACTCCTTTAATATTTGACAATATCCTTCCAAGATCCTTTATGTTAGTCTTTTTGTGTACCACTCTGAGACATGCAGGGAAGTATGTATGTACTATGTAAACCCCACACTACTCATAGTACACTACACACATAGTACACTACTATGTAAACCCCACAAGTATTATACCAGGTTCATTTCAAAGGCACCTATGTTGAGATGTCTCATGATCATGCATGAAGACATTTTTTATTTCAATATTCTGAGAAAGAAAATACAGCCTGGAATGACTCAATGACTAGCCCAGAGCCTCACAGTTAATTAGCAGAGAATTTAGAGTCATACACAGACTTGTCAGATTCAAGGACCTATGTTCTTTATGGAATATCACACCCCTTGTGGAAGTTGCAGAATACCAACTGTAATGGGGTAAAATCACAGACATATGTCAGATTTAGCATTTATCACTAGGATGTTAGTGCAAAGAACTGATCCTCCCTGCATGCAAGACCCTGCCATTAATCATTTTGCCTTTTTCTCACACTCAGCACACGACTCCAAAAACAAGGCTCACATGGGAATGGATTTTACATGTTCAATGAGGTGTCTGTTCCTGGATGTATTAAAACAGATTCACCTTTAATACCGTTCTTACCAAACCTTTTTATTACTGGTAACTAGTCAGAGTTTATCTAGAGAGAGCAAGTAAATATTAAAAGTAGAATCTTAGGATACGTCATCAACATTACGGCTCATGAGCAATGAAATGCTGGGGACTCTGGGAAATAAAAATTGCTACACAGATAAACTAAGAGTTCAGAGGATTTCATAATAGAAATACTCAAGGGAAAAAAGAGTCATCATTTCAAGTCATATATAAGCATACCTCTTTTTACTGCATTTTGCTTCACTGTGTTTCACAGAAACTGCATTTTTTACAAATTAAAGGTTTGTGGCAACCCTACATTGAACAAGTCTAACAGCATCATTTTTAAAATAGCATTTACTCACTTTGTGTCACATTTTGGTAATTGTCACAGTATTTCAAACTTATTCATTATTAATATATTTGTTATGGTAATCTGTGGCCACTGATGTACGACGTTACTATTATAATTATCTGGAGGCACCAAAAACTATGCCTTATAAAATGGCAAATTTAATTGGTAAATGTTGTACGTGTTCTGACTGCAGACATGGTGGACACAGTAAGAGAACCAGAATTAGAAGTGGAGCCTGAAGACGAACTGAATTGCTATAATCTTATGATAAAACTTTAAAGGATGAAAGATTGTTTCTCATGGATAAGCAAAAAGGTGGTTTGTTTGTTGTTGTTGTTGTTTTTGAGATGGAATCCACTCCTGGTGAAGATGCTGTGAAGACTGTTGAAATGACAACAATGGTTTTAGAATATTCCATAATTTAGTTGATAAAGCAGTGGCAGGGTTTGAGAGGACTAACTCCGATTTTAAAACTAGTTCTTTTGTGAGTAAAATGCTATCAAACAGCATCACATGTTACAGAGAAATCACTCATGAAAGGAAGAGTTGATCGATGTGACAAATTCCACTGTTGTCTTTTTAAAGAAATTGCTACAGCCACCCTAAACTTCATCAACCACCACCCTGATGAGATAGGAGCCATCAAGAAGGAGCAAGAGCCTCCATCAACAAAAAGATGAGGAGATGCTGAAAGCTCCAATGATGATTAGCACTTTTCATCAATAAAGAGTTTTTTAGAGAAAGCTGTGTCTTTATTGGCTGAATAGGCTACTTGAGAGGAATGAAGTGGGAGGAGTGGGTGGCCCCAATGCTGGGCTTTTCATGCTTCTCAGATGTATAAGTGATAGAGAACTCGCCCAGGTAGTGGCCAATCATCTCGGGCTTGATTTCCACCTGGATGAAGGTCTTGCTATTGCAGACACCCACCATGCTGCATGACATGCTGCCCCTATTCACCAGGCTGGATGATCATGTCCTGCAGGTGTGTCTTCAACACCTCAGGCTTCTCCATCAGGGAAGCCTCCTTCTTGGCTTCATCCAGGTGCTCCAGCGTGAGTGCTACTTCCTCTGCAAACCCCAGTTCAGCCTCTGCTGCTGCCGGGCACAGAACAGCTGCATCGACTGCTCATAGGACACATCCAGCAGTTGCTCAAGGTCCATACCATGGTAGGTGAACTTGCAGAAGGTATGCTTCTTCTTCTGCTCTACTTCTGCCATCTTGTCAGCTCTTTGAAAAGGAGTATTTTTTTAAGTAAGGTCATATACATTGTTTTTCTGGACAGAATGCTATTGCACACTTAAATGGTATTGCACAGTATAGTGTGAATATAAATTTTATATGCACTGAGAGACTAAAAAATTCATCTCACTCACTTTATCACCATATTTGCTTAACTGTAGTGGTCTGGAACCAAACCTGTATTATCTCTGAGGTATGTCTATGTTGCAATAAAGAGCATGAAGCAAAAGAATGCCCAATACAGGTAGAGGATAATACCAGAGAAGTTGGAGATAAAAGGGAAAAACTACAGAATATACATCAGAGCAAAAATTTTTCTGCACTAGATCCTAAACCCAAAGATCTCAGCTCAATGGATATCAAAAGCATAAGACCCTACACATTGACCATATCACCGAAAGGCTGGGTAATACTCAAAATTATTTTAAATGGTAGGCAGATATTGGCACCAAATGTCATTGAATTGCTGAAGAAGTTATTTTTTTCCCCATTCCTTCTAATTACATTAATAAAGAAGTCTGTGCTCCATGTTAAAGTGCCTTTAGCACTCTATTAACACTTGTTAATTTCTCCTGTGGAGTAATGTAAAGTGTCCTATAAAGATATGTTTATTTACACTAAAAGTCAGTTTAAAGGAAATTAAGTAGACTTTGTGCAGATATGATGAAAATCATAATAACGTACTATAATCATGGAACTTGGGAAACATTGCAATCTAGAGAAAAGGAAGGTGAAATACTAAAGAACCTGAGTCCATTAGCAAAATTGAGGGATGAGCTTCTCCTTGGTTATCTCTGAAATTCGTGGGATGAAATGACACTGAGGTCAGACACAAGGGTCAGTTGAGGCAAAAAATAATTGGTTTGAATTCCTGGTCATCCAGTGAATAGCAACCCCTGATGCAAAGATAAATGAGATTCAATTCTTGACCAACCCTTTCCACAGCATCACAGTATGCTTGCTCCCAATTTGTTTTGTCTCTCACAGAAATTTTCATTTGCAACAGGCTTTCATGGATAGTTCTAACCACTACAGACAAATTTCTTCCAACCACAGACTGTCTTTCTATTTCATGAGCCATGCACAGGTCCTCTAATCACTCATTCCATATTTATGCCAGGCAGTCATTTTCTCCTTGGAATGTCTCCTCCATGTGAAATACACTGAGTTCTTTCTGTCATTCCCCAATTTTTCCTTCACCATCTTGACTTCTCATCACTGAAAAAAATTCCAATTTGTCCATATTTTTAAGGATTATGACCAGAACTGAATACTATTTTAGGTCTATCAATATTATTTTAAGGATCAGAAAACAGATATGACCAATGGAGCACTAAAATAAGAAAATGTATCTACTTTTGTTTCAGACCATGATCATACTGGCTAGCTTTGTGTGTTCTACTGATGACTCTGAATGAACTTATTTTTTCTTAAAAGTGTGGAGACAGAACACAGCTTAAGTAATCGTTTCTTTTAAGCTCATGACTTACATAATTAGAAAATAAATGAGGGGCACCTGGGTGGCTCAGGTGGTAAAGCATCTGCTTTCAGCTCAGGTCATGATCCCAGGGTCTCGGGATTGAGCCCCCATCTGGGGATGGAGCCCCATGTCCAGCTCCTTGCTCAGTCGAGTGTCTGCTTCTCCCTCTCCCTCTGCCGGCTGCTTCCCCTGCTTGTATTCTCTTTATCTCACAAATAAATAAATAAATAAGATCTTTTTTTTTAAAAAAGGAAGTAAATGAAAAGATTACCCCTTTCCATAATCGCACATCCTTACCACTGTTCTCTAAAACTCTCAGGTAATATAAGTAAGGATTCCAAGGAAAGGGGCTATGTGGACAGTAGAATATTAGATTGCAGTATTTGTTATATGGCTTTCTATTTTTCATTATTTTTTAAAATACCTCAGCCTCAGAGAAAGATTTCATAAAGATTTTATAAGTTTCCAAATCATTAAAAAAAAAAACCTCCTAAGTTTCTTTACACCAATTCTTTCTTTTCCCAACACACCATAATCACTCACTCATATATGATGATGCCATTGTGTTACTGGTGGGGCAGAGGAGAGGGAGAACACCCTTCGACAGCCAAATCACGTGTTGATGCACATTTAGCATTCGTCATGGTATCTCTCTCCAATACTGCCAGGAGCAGAAGACTGCAGGTTAGTTCTTCAGCAAAACCTCACAAAGTACAGAACTCTAATTTTCGATCAGAGGAAGACAACTCTCCATCCTTTCTAACTTCACCTTTATTTATAAAGGACTTTAAGTGGGCACTGGTCGTGGAAAGCAATGTCTTTATCCTAGAGAGGTTGCTCCAACACCAGAGTGAAAATAACAGAAATCTCATCTTTGAGTGAGGGGATGTTCAGAGCCATTCTGCCTCAATGAACTCACACTAAAATTGGGCCAGTCCTGTTCCAATCTAATTTGCCTACAAATCCTCTCCAACACACGTTGTTTCCTGTCTTGCTAATTTTGGCCATTCTAACTGGTGTAAGGTGGTATCTCAATGTGGTTTTAATTTGTATCTCCCTGATGGCTAGTGATGATGAACATTTTTTCATGTGTCTGATAGCCATTTGTATGTCTTCATTGGAGAAGTGTCTGTTCATATCTTCTGCCCATTTTTTGATGTGATTATCTGTTTTGCATGTGCTGAGTTTGAGAAGTTCTTTATAGATCCTGGATATCAACC
>PISX010015307.1:0-19665 GCA_004024625.1 Mellivora capensis | reverse complement strand
CTTGACTGTTTTCTTTGCTGTGAAGAAGCTCTGGATGTTGATGAAGTACCAAAAGTTCATTTTTGCTTTTGTTTCCTTTGCCTTTGGAGACATATCTTGAAAGAAGTTGCTGTGGCTGATATCAAAGAGGTTACTGCCTATGTTCTCCTCTAGGATTCTGATGGATTCCTGTCTCACGTTGAGGTCCTTTATCCATTTCGAGTTTATCTTTGTATACAGTGTAAGAGAATGATCGAGTTTCATTCTTCTACACATAGCAGTCCAATTTTCCCAGCACCATTTATTGAAGAGACTGTCTTTTTTCCACTGTATATTTTTTCCTGCTTTGTCGAAGATTATTTGACCATAGAGTTGAGGGTCCATATCTGGGCTCTCTACTCTGTTCCACTGGTCTATGTGTCTGTTTTTATGCCAGTACCATGCTGTTTTGGTGATCACAGCTTTGTAGTAGAGCTTGAAATCAGGTAACATGATGCCACCAGTTTTATTTTTGTTTTTCAACATTTTCTTAGCGATTCGGGGTCTCTTCTGATTCCATACAAATTTTAGGATTATTTGCTCCAGCTCTTTGAAAAATACTGGTGGAATTTTGATCGGAATGGCATTAAAAGTATAGATTGCTCTAGGTAGTATAGACATTTTAACAATGTTTATTCTTCCGATCCAAGAACATGGAATGGTCTTCCATCTTTTTGTATCTTTTTCAATTTCTTTCATGAGTGTTCTGTAGTTCCTCAAGTACAGATCCTTTACCTCTTTGGTTAGGTTTATTCCCAGGTATCTTATGGTTCTTGGTGCTATAGTAAATGGAATCAATTCTCTAATTTCCCTTTCTGTATTTTCATTGTTAGTGTATAAGAAAGCCACTAATTTCTGAAACAACATGTGTTGGAGAGGATGTGGAGAAAGGGGAACCCTCTTACACTGTTGGTGGGAATGCAAGTTGGTGCAGCCACTTTGGAGAACAGTGTGGAGATTCCTCAAGAAGTTAAAAATAGAGCTTTCCTATGACCCTGCAATTGTGCTACTGGGTATTTACCCCAAAGATACAGATGTGGTGAAAAGAAGGGCCATCTGTACCCCAATGTTTATAGCAGCAATGGCCACGATCGCCAAACTGAGGAAAGAACCAAGATGCCCTTCCACGGATGAATGGATAAGGAAGATGTGATCCATATACACTATGGAGTATTATGCCTCCATCAGAAAGGATGAATACCCCACTTTTATAGCAACATGGATGGGATTGGGAGAGATTATGCTGAGTGAAATAAGTCAAGCAGAGAGAGTCAATTATCATATGGTTTCACTTATTTGCGGAGCATAACAAATAACACGGAGGACATGGGGAGATGGAGAGGAGAAGGGAGTTGAGGGAAATTGGGGGGGAGATGAACCATGAGAGACTATGGACTCTGAAAAACAACCTGAGGGTTTTGAAGGGGCGGGTGGGGGTGGGAGGTTGGGGGAGCCAGGTGATGGGTATTATGGAGGGTATGCACTGCATGGAGTACTGGGTGTCGTGCAAAAATTATGAATTCTGTTAAGCTGAAAAGAAATTTTTTAAAAAAAGGAAAAAAATAGTGAAAATAAATCGTTTTGATACAGAAAAAAAAAATTGCCTACAAATCATTACAGGGAACTTGTAAAAAACACAGATGTTGGTTTTCTGCCTCTGGGGTGAGGGCTAAGGGTCTGCAATTTTAACATACTTTACCCCCCGCACCCCAGAGAAGCCATGCCAACTGGTCCAGAGACCACACTTGATTGTTAAGGGATTAAAAGAAAACTGGCAGATTTGAAGTTTCCCAGATTTGATTCCAGTTCTATTCTAATCATAGACTACCACAGATTTCATTTTTCAATAAATATGTATGGAACATTTGCAATGTTCCAGGCACTGCTTTCGGTGATGGGTATGCAACAGTGATTTTTCCCCCCATGCCCTTTACGCTTTAGTTCAAATAAGTAGGTCTCTACTGAAAGACCTCATTGCAGTAGGTCAAGCCTTTCTGATACAGATTTGACATTAAGGTTAAGAGCAAGGACCTTAGGAATTACTAAGATTTGGTTTTGAAAGCTGGCTCCGTCACTTAATCACCTTGACACCTTGGGTAAATCAACCTCTGAGCCTCAGTTTTCTCATCTATGATGAATTAAAAGATACAATGTTTGTAAAGCATTAGCATCAGGCCCAACATGGGTAATATTTTTTAAAAAGCCAATTATTATTACTCTTGTTCCAGTCCTGGCATTCATGGAGCCATAGAGCACAAAAGAACCTACAGGTGAAGAAATACTTACTGGTAATCTATGAAGGTCTGGGGCACAGGGGACCAACAAATAACAGTTGGAGGATCCCAAGAACTAATCCTTAGAGGTATTTACTTCCCCATTCCAGACATGCTCATGTGCATCAAAATGGACTTTTTCTCTAATGACAAACATGACCACATCTGAACTAAAGCTACGTTTACAGACAAGTCTGCATGTTATACAAGCAGTGGAATGAGACATATAGGAAGGGGTCAAGAAGGATACCAAATCATGCAGTGAGATTTCATAGGCAGGGATGGCTCCAGGGATATTACAGGGAACTTTCTATACTATGGGTGAAATGCTCTCGGGAGTGTAAACCTCAGAGGGCTGGAAATGACCGTAAGAGCAGAGGGCGATGTTAGAATGAGGAAGGGAGAGAAGTGACAGGGATCCCATCACTAGAACTGGAGGAGAAAGGGACATGGACCTCAGGTCATAGCAATAATCCAGTTGCTGATCTACCCAATCACCAGCTTCAAGATCCTAAAAGTCAGGACCCAAGATCTAGGGAAAAATGATCTAAAGGGAGGGACGTGGGAGCCCCTCAGCTGGGGTGAGTGCTAAGTGAACTGTAACCCGGGCTGCAGTGTTCAACAGCCATGCAAACTGGCCGTCTGGATACGAAAGCACCTCGTCCTGTGCTATGGTGCATGCTCACTCCTGGAGACAGAGCCATTTTAAGGGTTACTAGAATACCATAGTAGGTGAGAGAACTGTGTGGTCAGAACAAAGCACAGGAAAAAAAATATAAGAATGTGAGTCAAAAGAAATTTCCATTTATTATTATAGAGGTTAGTCTGAGGATAATGACTGTGATAACTTCACAGCACTCTGGAATATTTACTTCCTCGCATTACAATTTTGTGGGTGTCCTTCTGCTCTCTCTTGTTCATCACATGTCTTAAAAAAAAAAAAAGGCACAAGTGTATGTCTGTCTAGGTGACCACAGGAAGGAAGAGCTAACTGACCGAATTGTGGTTTAATGCTAAGCTTGGATGGCAGGGAAAGATGATACGTGAGTGAATAATCAAAGGAGAGACAGGTCAATTTCAGAAAACAAAAACAAAAACTAAATCAGGTTAAACACTTGAGGACAGGAGGGAGAAACCCAGAAGCCATATTAAACCCAAGAAAGGTGATTAACCATACAGAGCCTCTGTGGTTTTGAAAACTTTCACAGAGCTGAAAATCTTTACTAGGAAGCTCGGCTGACTACAGATCAGCGAGAAGGCCAAGCGATACTGGCAGCAGCAATTAGAGATCCACAAGCTAGAGCAGGAAAAACGTGAATTCGTAAGAAGAATGAACTTCTGCTCTTGTCCTCATTTGCCTTTCTGATCTTACAGTGGAGTACAGCATATCAAGGAGTTGAAGAGACGGTGGCCACATGGTAAAATGTCAGAGCACTTGGCAACTGTCAGCTACTTGAAGGGTATGTCTCCCCCTGGCTCATTAATCTTACCACAACAGTATCTTGTGTACACTGGCATTTTGGAAACTTCCCCATTAGTCCTCTCTGATAATCACCCAAAGTGAATTACTATTCCCTAGTGTGACTTTATCCTGCCTTTTTCTTATAACCACTCATGAATATACCAACAGTAAATGGGTGGAAAAATGGAAAAGGTGAGTTGGTAATTTTTTTTGACTCTTCTGAAAATGTCATGTCCTCAGCTGGAAACATTTGAGAGGTCATTTTGCTTCAGGTTTCCGTGTAATAAACCATGTCCACTTTTCTTTATATCTTCCTTTTTCGTGGTTTTACTTGGGCTTGGTCCAAATTAAAGTGGAGGGAGAGACACTGCTTTCATAGTACATTGTGGTCCAGGGAAGATATGTGAACTGAATGAATGAGCTCCAGTACAGACATGTAAAACTGATTAATAAAATGCACTTGAATGTACTGTCGAATTGCCTCTTTTCTTCCTTAGTGTTTACGGCCCACATTTTTAAAGAACACCAAAGAAAATGTCATCCTCATTATAAAAAAGAAACGTAATCTGGAGAAGATGTCTGAAATGCAGTTAAGTTTAGTACATAAACAACTGTGCTTTATGTCTTCTGTTGTCTACTCTCTAAAATTTTTCTTCTGAACTCTAGGCAGATTCTCTCTTTGTGACAAAATAAAAACTCTAACGGAAGTGACCTACTGGTTTACCTAGGTCCCATGGTCACCAGCTACTGGAACAGAATGTCAAAATCAAAAACAACTTGTGCCATCAGGAATTCAGTTCTGATTGATTAGACAAACCCAAACCTCCTATCTCTCACCCTCCTCATAGACATAGGCTCAAATCTTATTTGATTTTTCAAACATCTTATGCTCATGAACTTAATAGCCATAATTGCTATCAATTGAAAATATGGAAATAATTACAGTTTCTACAGAAGACAGTGGAAAATCTTTGTAGCACACATTTTGCGTTATGCAAGTCAGAACTGATGCATCACTTTGACCTCTGTTATTCATTTTATCTTCTCACCAGTGGAAATAAATGATGCAATCCCACTGTGCAGGTAAAAGAAATAGAGTTGCTTAAGGCCAAATAGCTTCCATGTAAAGAATCTAAAGTTCAAACACATAACTTGACCAATGAGCTGAAAGTTGTTTCATGTATCATCTCAATCATTCTTTAAAAAAGTTTCATAAAGTAGGTACTTGAAAATAGTCATTCTACAGATGAGAAGCAAAAAAAATCAACAAAAAAGCAACTGGCTCATTCAACTAATACTATTTTAAGGAGACTCAAATTAGACTTAGTTTCATTCCAAACCTTGGGTTATCTTCTCTACATCATAGGGAGATAAGTAGATTCCTTTTCCATGTATTGAGGAATAGGTGGAAAACCTTGAAGCAGTAGAATAGAGTGGCTAAGAATGTCAGTACTAAAATCAGATCTCCATAGTTAAACTGCCAGTTCCACCAGTTTGTCCTTGGGACAGTTTACTTAATTTGTCTATTTCAGCATTCTTGCATATACAGTGAAACTACATATGGATACCCTCACAGGGACATTATAAACAGCCAGTGAAGTACTGCATGTAAGCACTTGATGCAGTGTCTGGTGCATAGTATAGTGTCAATAAGAGTTTTCAGTGAGTGGCATGAAAACAATTATTCTTTGTATTTTCCCTCCAGAATGGTTGAGAATCTGGTAACATTCAGGATCTAAGTCAGTACCTTGATTCAATAACTCTCCTTTGAAGGGCAACATGACAACCATATTGAACCCCTCCTATGTCCCTGGTAAAGTATTATCTCAATGCCTTGGAGAGAAGGTCAGCACAACTAAATGATGCTTGCCAAGAGAAGTCTGTGTAGTAAGCAGAGATATGTTTATCAAAAAGGGAATGAAGCTCGATTTCAGAGCTTCTCATCTGCAGGTGCCCATTCTCTATATTGAGCCCAGCACTGTAGTCTCATGGTCATGTTTTTATAAAGTTTGCGAAGTAAGACACTTTAACCTTAGTCAAGACCATCATTTCTTTCTTTCTCAAAGCATTCTTTGTCTCACTTCTCCCCTGGGTTAGAATTGAAGTGCCCTGTGGACATTTTTGGGAACAAGATACCTGGAGACTCTGCTGGTAGGTACTATGTGGATTTAGCAGAATATATTTATGTGGTTCAGTTGCTTTGTGTATGATAGCTCTTGCTAGTTGTCTCAATGGAGGGACTTTCCAAAGGTTTACCTACCCTCCCATTGACCGTAGCATTGCACTGATGGGTGTGTGGTATCATGATAGAAATACATGCATTGGTCCCCAGCACCAGAATTATGTGATAAAAGAGAGAAATAAAATATCTGAAATTTAAATCTTGTCAACAGGACATTTTTCTAACCCACGCATATAACTTAAAAAAAAAAAAAAGGATTTTGTTCTCCTTGTAGCCTAAGCACACTACACTTTTTATTCCATCAAGAATGTATTTGGCAATGCAAGAAAAATAAAAATCCATCAAACTTCCTTTATGGAGTATTGAAATCAACTTTCTATTTACTCTATAAGAGAAAATAATGAAAAACTTTCATAAGATTATGCTACCAAATAATTTAGGAAACAAAAGTATTATGGAAGTGTTTCAAGGAATTAATTTTTAAAATATGCTATTCTTTTGCATTGTGTTATATTTGTAATCCTTTTTGGTTATATTCTGATGTGATTTCTTTACTCATTCTAAGTAAATACTGTATTTTGTAGAGATGTGAAGTCATGATTTTGCATTTTTTATCTTTAAGAAGGCTCCATTCATATTGTAAAAACTTTAAGACCTATAAACCTGAATGCACCTGTTCTAGACTATCATCCAAATATATAGAAATTTGGCTAAGTCCTTTCAAGTTTTTGAGGGTGAATTCTCACTCAGGCAACTTAACCGGAACCAGAAAAGCAAAAAAGGGAAACACGAAGGGGAAAGATGGCATCATGTTAGGTGTTTGGTTGGCTCTTTTTACTTTACTTTTGGGCTCTTTGAATTACTTTACCTGAGGCTATATGCAGAGCTCTGCAAGCTCAAAGAATAAATATCCTCTCTTGATTTGTCAGAGCTACCAGAGGGGCTCTTGGGGAGAAAGGAACTACATGAAGAACAAACAAGTAAATACACACACAGACTTGAATAGGCATAACAAGAATTCAAAAAGGGGTTGAATAAGAAGCAAGAAAGAGAATCTATTGGGAATGAAGAGACAAGAAATGTTTCTACTACTTAGAATAATGCTTCTTTCCATTACTCTCCCATCATCTTCATTTGCTGCAACCATGTTATTTTTATTAACATCTTCAGGAAAAAATTCAGGCAATAAATGTGTGTTAATGGCAACTACATGCCAGGATCTGAACTGTGTTGGGATATCACATTAAGAAAAGTGTAGGCCCTATATCCCAAAATTCAGAAATTGAAATCCTCACCCCCAGTGTGATGGTATTAGGGGAGGGGACCTTTTTGATCACATCATGAAGGAGAAGCCCTGATGAAGAGGTTAGTCCCCTTATAAAAGAGACCCCAAACAGCCATCTCTGAACAAGGAAGTTGGTCCACATCAGACCCCAAATCTACCTGTACCTTGGTCTTGGACTTCCCAGTCTCCAGAGCTATAAGAAATAAATGCTTATTGTTTAAAAAAAAAAAAAAAGTAGGCCCTATCCATGCAGAACATACAGCGAATGTGAGAGATAATTAGAACTTTAAAAAAATCACAAAGACATAAATCACAGCACTGATACATACTAAGGAGTGGTATAGGATAAGGGATAAGGGATATACAGGTGGGTGTGACCTAGTCAGAAATGTCCAGATAGATCTCCTAAAGTATGTAATATTTAGCTAATTTTTGAACTATAAGTTGAGGAAACAAATGTTAAGAATAAGTTATAGGATGAGAGGGAATGATAAATATCATTTCCATCAGTAGAAGAATATAGGGGAAAAGCCACAGAGCATGAGAGAAGGAAAGAATAAGTCATACTTTAAAATAATGATTAATTTGTACTTTAAGAGAAGAAATTTTATAGAAAATAGACTGTATCAGGTAGAGGAGTACCATCATCATTATCACTTTCATTACCATCATCACTATTATGTCCACAATCACCAGTTTGAGCCCCACGTACCAGGCACTATGCTAATTTTTTAACATACATTTTGTCACTTAATCCTTACACAAACCTACATTCATTTGTTTGGTCATTCATTCATTCATTCTTCCATTCAATACATATTTCTTAAATGCCTAATCTATACCAACCATTCTGATGGTTAAGCAATATTAGGTATTTGACAAAGCGGATGTAGAGTCTTCTTCAATGGAACCTTAATTTGTAATACTGGATTGATACCTGTTACTTGCTATTTTTTTTATACTTCATTTGACTCCATGTGCTAAAATTACTCAATTCTTATCTCATGGCTCATCTCTGGAGGGTATCTCAAACTCACCAGAGAGGACACACACATCAGACTCAGGAAAATGGGAAGGAGGAAGAGAGAATCAAGCAGGAATAGAACGGGCTGAGAGAGTGCTCCCGGACACAGGGCTACTTGAAGATGAGGGCAGACTCTTAGAGGTGCTGATGGGCCCTGCCACATGAAGGATTCCCACAGATGCCTGAGTGTCCATCCACCAGCTAGTGAACTGACATGCTGTGCCCTAGCCAGGTACAGGATACTGAGAAGTGGGGTCTGGTTTATCCCTTTTCTGCAGGCTTCCACTGCAACCAACAACAGATGACTACCCATTATAGATCTTGAAACATCCATGCTAAGACACATGTGGTAACTGGACTGGGGACGGGCAAGACTTCTCCCTGATGAGATGCAGTTTTTGGTCAACCATCTGCCAGACACACCCTCGTGCTGGAGCCTAGAGTGAGAATGGTCACTATCATGTCCTAACCCAAGAAGTCATAGGGCAGTAGCGTGCCCAACCCTGATATGCTGTGTCCATGCTCACGTCCTAGCCAGAGCAAAGAATGAACGCAATCATGGGTAGGAGAGAAGAGGAGGTTGGGTGGGCCCAGGGAACACGTGGCATGGAGGCAGGAAGCCAGGAACTCATCCCATTGCTGAGGGGCAATGGGCATTGCTGTGAGGCAATACTATATGTGAGCTGAAGTTCCAAGCCTGGTTACATGCTCTGTTGTCCCACTGGGTTTCATTTATAGGAATTTCAAGTTGGCAAATGCAGAACACTGAATCCCAAGTACAGAACACTGAATCCCTTCTAAATGTGACGTCTGGTCTCATGCCCATGAAGCCCACTCACGGTGAGAGGCAAAGAGTAATTATGTACAGAGGTTAGGTAGTTTTCTCTGAGAAGATGAGACCTGAGTGATGAGAAAGATCTAGACATGGAGAAGGAGGAGATAATTATTACCATTATAACAGACTGAACCCTTGTGCTCCCACCCCCCAAATTCAGATGTTGAAATCTAACCTCCAAATGATGTAGTTTAGAGGTGGGGGTTTTGGGAAGTTATTAAGTCAAGAGGTCAGAGCACTCATAAATGGGACAAGTGCTCATGCAAGATACCTCAGAGAGCTCCCTTACTTCTTCCACCATGCAGAAGGAGCACAGTGAAAAGATGGCCATCTACAAACCAGGAAGGAGGCTCTCACCAGAGGCCAAATCTGCGGGCACCTTAATCTTGGATTTCCCAACCTTCAGAACTGTGGGTCGGGGGGAAGGTCTGTTGTTCATAAGATTCAGTCTATGGTAGTTTTCCTTAGCAGCTTGAATGGACTAAGACACCCCTTCCCCTTTTAGAAGGTTGAGTAGGTAAATTAACCTGTGTGTGACAAAATCCACATTAGCCCAACTCCAAAGCCTTTATTTTTAACCAGTGCTATGTATCCGCTTTTACTTGGGAGATTTGTATTTTCCCTATTAGACAATGTTTAGAAAGAAACTAAGGATGGTTTTTTTGATAAAGAGCTATGCATGAAACCAGGAAGAAATCTGTGAAAAAACTGCAGTTTTAATTCCCAGCTCAATGAAAACAAGCAAAAGAACAAAACAAAAACTAAAAATCTGAACACCAATAAAACTGCATGACATACGTATCAACTATGTAAGGATCTCTATAATCAAATCAATTAACATATCCATAGTTTTCTGTGTTTGTATGATTGTGTGTGTGGGTGTGTGTGATATTTAAGATATATCCTCTTGGCAGATTTCAAGAATAAAACACAGTATTCTTAACTATTGTTACATGCTGTATATGCTGTACATGAGATCTCTAGAACTTAATCTTGCCCAAATAAAAGATTGTACCCTTTGGCCGACATTACCCCATTTCCCCTCTCCCAAGCCCTAGGCAACATTAATCTGTTCTCTGTTTCTATGAGCTTATTTTTTTAAATATTCTACATACGAGAGGAATCATATAATATTTGTCTTTCTCTGACTTATTTCACTTCATCTTAAAGCCCTCTGGCTCCATCCGTGTTATCACAAATACAGTACTGCCCTCCTTTTTAAGACTGAATAACATTCCATTGTATATAGAATACCACATTTTCTTTATCCCTCATCTGGTAAAGGACATTTAGGTTATTTCCACATCTTGGCTGTTATGAATAATGTTTTGATGAATGTGGGAGTACAAACACCTCTTTATATCTTGATTTCAGTTCCATTTGGATATGCACTGAGAAGTGGGATTACTAGATCATATACTATGTAGTTCTATTTTTCATTTTTTGAGGGATCTCCATACAGTTTTCCTTAGTGGCTCTACTCATCTACATTCCCATGAGCAGTGTACCTCTTCTCTCCATCCTCCCCACCACTAGTATTTTTTGTCTTTTTGATAATGGTCACCCGAACAGATGTGAAGTGCTATCTCACTGTGGTTTTTATTTTCATTTCCCCGATGATTAGAAATATTCAGCACTTTTTCCTGTACCACTAGCCATTTGAACTTCTTTTCTTGTTTCGAAAGTGTCTGTTTAAGTACTTTGCCCATTTTTAATCAGATTATTTGTATTTTTGATATTGAGTTGGATGAATTCCTTATATTGTTTGGATATTAACTCCTTATTGGATACGTGGTTCACAAATATTTGTTCCCATTCCATAGGCTGTCTTTTCATTGTGTTCTTTTCTTTCTCTGCAGTAGCTTTTTACTTTACTGTAATTCTACTTGTCTCTTTTTGCTTTTGGTGCTTGTGCTTTTGGTATCATATCCAAGAAACTATTGCTAAAACCAATGTTAAGATTTTCCCTGTGTTTCCCACCTCTCCCTACTTAGGAGTGTTATAGTTTCAGGTCTTATGTTTAATCCTTTAATCCACTTTAAGTAGTATGTGATGTTGAGACAGGTCCAATCTCATTTTTTTGCATATAGATGTCTAGTCTTCCTAACACCATTTGTTGAAAAGACTATCCGTTCTACATTGTGTGTTTTACTTGTTGAGGATCAGCTGACTCTAAATGCACAGGTTTATTCTAGATTTTGTATTCTGTTCCATTGGGTCTATTTATCTGTTTTTATGCCAGTACCATGATGTTTTGATTACTGTAGCTTTATAATATAATCTGAAGTCAGAAAGTGTGGTATATCTATCTTTGTTCTTCTTGATTAAGGTTGCTTTGGCAATCAAGATTCCTTTGGGTCTCCAAATGAATTTTCAGGTTGCTTTTTCTATTTATGTGAAAACTCAATAAAACTGTTTTAAAAAGCACATATATAAACTCTTGTAAGAAACAACAACTACAATAAATCCATATGCAAATGTTGCTTTTTTTTTGCTTAAATATTATCCTTGACTTGAAGTCACCATATCTTAAAGATGTTTCAAGTTTCTAATTTTTTTTCAAGTTTCTAATTTTTATCTTAGTCCTAATTCCTTCCATTTCTCTTCTTACCCTAACACTCTAAATTGAGCAGCTGATAATATTTATAGTTGTTTAAATCTAGCATGTCATTTCATGTAGGTCTTGAATTTTTGTACATGATATGTCTCATCATTCAATGTCCTTCTTCCACTTTGTACACCTAAAACACAGTAACGGTATATTCAAAGTCCAGCTGAGAAGTCAACTTCTCTGGAAATAGACTGCTATCCCTAAGAAATATTATGTTTTTTTATTGTATAATACCAATTTATTGATTCTTGAGCTCCCTGCCTTTATTGTCTCTATCCGTACCAGTCCCTTCCACTTTATTAAAAATCCCTTATGTGCACAAATCACATAAACTTGGTGTTTCAAGGGTTAACATTGTGCTTAATTCATAGTAGGTGTTCATGTCATATGAACTGACTTATACTCTGACAATAGAATATTGTTTATTGGCCATATCCCTCTGCCTAAAGAGCCAGTAGCTCATTGTAAAAATATTTTCATAACAGACTCCATACAAATGCATCAGACAGGCCATATTTTGAACAGCTGAACAGGGAACAAATAAAGAAATGTCTCTGACTGTAGGCCATTTTGATGTTGGAATTTTCTTGCCAGCAATGTTCCCAATTAATGTTCAAGAAAAGCCATTTGTTTTGGACAATCATTCAATGATATGTTTTGTTTTGTAAAAAAGAATAGTATTTGACTCTACAGAGACAGAAGCAGACAGACAGAAGACAATAAAATAGTTTTCTTTTTTATGTCTATTCTCAAATATAAAATATACATCAAGGGTAGTTTCTGAGGTCTGTTTGTTTTCCTGTATAGTTATTATGCCCATTAGGCACCCGTGAAAACAAGCAGAATGAACAACCAAAATATTGCAGAGGAAAGAAAAGCCCAAGAATCTAGCAAAAATATATTATTTAAAATAATATACTTCATTTTACATACTACCTATATACTATCATTAATGCAATATTTTTATGAATATAAAAACAAATATAAACATAAAAATCTGTGTGTGCTTCCATTGTGACAGACACCAGGCTAATTAGTTCGTATACAAAAGCTCATTTGTTTCTCACAACAATCTTGTAAGGTCAACATTCTTATTTCACAGATGTTAAGATTCAAGCTCAGAAAGAGATTAAAAGATTTAAATTTTGATTTTCTTGATTTCAAAGCCGATGTTGTGGGTCTACTGAACACTAACAACCAAAGCGATAATATCAAAAACAATCTTATAGCAGAAGAGCAATCAGCACTGTAACTTGAGAAGCTTATACCACTTATTGAGCTCTCACATGCTCATTTTTAGTGCTACAGACATACAAGATAATTAAATTCTCACCCCTACCCTACTAACTTGTTCTCCCCACTTGACAGAGGCCCAGAAGACATGGGCATAAGGACTACACTGTCTTCACACCATGGAACTGGGGTTATAAGAACTCTAGTTCCTAAGAGCCATGTTTCAGAATCATTCATATGTATGTTAGTCTATATATAGTATCTGTAAGCTTACATATACCCAGGTAAGGATCAATTAACAGTCAAATTTAAACATTTTATGGGCAATGTGCTGAATAGCTGCTATCACTGTCAAAATAGCAGGACTGGACATCAGTCTTACCACTATTTGTGAGAGACAAGCAGGTAGATGTGAAATTGATAAAAGGGCAGACTGAATCACACATTGCCATTCATTTTAAGTCGATGTCTCGAGGCTTCAGTCCAACATTCCTGTTGGGTTTCTGTTTTTTGTTCTTTTCATTCTTCTGTCAGTTTTCTTCTGGTTTCCCTGTCTTTCTCCTTCCCATCAGCCATCTTTCCTCATCATTGAAAATAAGACAGAGTGTACTAGTATTCTTTGTAATAAGCTCTTCACTTGGAAATCAGAAAATCAAACCTGTCCTTTTAACCTATGGAAGGGATACTTACTGCATAGTTACTATGCATCAATATACAGGAGACTTACTGTTGAGCTAAAAGCAACTGAAGTAGTCCCCACTCTTACAGAATAGGAGTCTAATCTGGGAGGCAATTAATGAGAGAGTTACACAAAGGAATGATACCTATGGCAAGTGAAACGGGTAAAGATGCTATGAATGAATGTATATGGTACGGGAAATTGCCCTAGCTATGGAATTCTGTCTGAAGAAACAGTTGTTCTTAAAGTGAGAAATATACACTTGATCATATATACTGATCATAATTTTGAAGGCCTCTTTCCCAATACCTGGTCCAGAAAAGTGAGAAGCAAAGAATAGATTACCCCTTTTGTAACATCCTTCCATGGCCTACCGCTCAGCTCGACAGTGGCCCAGCTTCTTCTCATGCTTCCATAACTATTCTCAGCCTTTATATAATTACGTGTTGACAAAATTTTATTCCATAATTTAAGTTCTCTATTTGGTTGGTGAGAGTTATGTTGCTTTTTGTGATATATATATATCATACTTTTTGAGATATATATATATATCTCCTCACATGTAACTTCTAGATAAATGGAGAACATAAACTCGGCCTCACTTTTCTCCTCTCCACTTTCTCTTCTTCCTCCCAGTGAAAAAGAATGTATAGCCATTAACAGTGCAGCTTCTAGAGACAACACAGCTGGACAGATGGCTTGGCTCCATTCTGCAGAATTTGCGTGAACTTGGGCACTTACTTAAGCATGAGTTGGGCATGAGTTTCCCTATCTACAAGGAAGAGATACAAGTTGTAACTTCCTTGTTGGGGTGTTATTGGGATAAAATGAAAAGGCTCCTGGCACACAGTAACTGTTCTATACATATCAGCTGTCATCACCGACTGGATCTTAGCATACTAGCTGGATCACATTAGCTTTTACTGTGCATCCTATAGGCCTAGCTATCCTCATCCAATACCTCTCTGGGTATTCTTGTTGCTTGGTTTCATTCTCATATTTAGCACAGGCTTCTTGAGACTAGAGCCATAATCTTATTTTTAGAGCTCCATGCATCCTCCAGAAACTTAAGACTTTATGACAGACTCTTTCACTCAGTCTCTCATTTTCATTTTTGTATTTCCTCATTTTCTATGTCAGCTCATATGCTCTCGTGGTCAAGGAACTTAGTTCAGGTATAATATTCCCCTCCGTGAATGCTTTGAATGATAAATACATGAGGTAGTCTCGAGGGACCAGAAATGATGCCAGTGAGTTCTGCTCTGCCACAAGTGGTCTTTCACATGACACAGATTCAGAATGCTTCAGAACCACAGGTAAAAGTCACTCTCTGGGTACAGAAAGCTACAAAGGACAAGATTTAGTTTTGAAACATATTTACCTGGGAGGTTTCTGCACGTGCTCTTGTTTTGGATTTTCTTATTTTGTAATCTGCATTGTTTGTGCTGACAATTCCTTATGAAAGGGATGATGAGTGACTTCCAGCTGGAAGAGAGAGAAGTAAACAAACAGCTTGTAGGCAAATGCATGAAGAAATCTGGGCTTCTTCTAAAATGGTATGCACATGCTTATAACTATTTAAGTCTCAATGTCTCTACATGGAAGTCTTTCCTGCTATAAATAAGAAAATATAATTTTTTAAAAACCCACAAAAATCTTGCCTTTGTTTATGGGCATCTACATTCCCTGTTCTCTATTATAAAATCTCAGGGATAAAGGGACCTGAAAAGAATATGAAGTCCAAACTCTTTTTATGTGTGTGTGTGTGTGTGTGTGTGTGTGTGTGTATTTTTAAAGTAGGCTCCAAGCCCTGTGTGGAGCCCAGTATGGGGCTTGAACTCATGACCCTGAGATTCAAGACCTGAGCTGAGTTCAAGAGTTGTATAAGCTTAACCAACTGAGCCACCCAGGCACCCCTATATACTTGTGTATTTTAAAAAGCCCCATATGTCAATGACTTGAGAGAAGCAAGGATTCTAAGTAAATGGAATGGAGTAGAAGAAATTTTAAAAAGGGTCAAATAGAAAGGGGCAGTGGTCTGGGAGTTATCAGGTTCCTAATGATCAGATGATATATGGCTCTGTCTCAGAAGCATGATAGGGAGTCCATTATTATCATTATATAATAAAAATAATGATCACGGCCTACTGAGTGCCTACTGTGTGAGAAGCACTGTGGTGTGTGGTATAGAGCCACAAAAGCTTCTTCAATACCCATAAAGATGCTATAAGACAGATACTAGCATTATTATTATTTTATACACAGGCATACTGAAGCATAAATTAAGTAACCTCACCAAGGTCAAACATTCAGCAGAGAGCTGTGATTAAAAGCCAGGCTGTCTTACTCCAGGCCCTTATCCTTAATCACCATGCTCCATCCTCTCCAAAGCAACTGAATTGAAGTATTTTGAACATAGATGTACATACAGTATAAACAGACTCCCAGAATCCATGGGAATAAAATTCTCAACACCTGGTTCAGAAATGTAAGAAGCATTTACCATATTGCCAAAAAAAAATTCTTAAAAGGATGCTAGAAGCAATAACAATATCCTTCTACTTATATTTTGTCTTCAATAAATTAGTTGTTGCTATCCCTGGAGAAAAGACTATGCCTGCAATTGGAACCAATATACATTATTTATCAAGGTAGAAGATTTATAATCAGAAGTTCCTTAAATTATACAAAGTGTTATACTTGAACCAAGATACAGTTTGTGTATAGAAGCTTCTTCAAATATAAAATCTCATCCAAAAACATATGAGAATTTTCAAAACAAATAAAACAACATTGTAAGTATTACCTTGTGACTATTCATCACTTTTACTCATATTTTGCAAACTTGCTAAAGAAAGATTTACCTTTGATAAAAATTAAGGTCTACAGTGGTAACAGATGAGCAATTCTTTTTAAAAAGATTTTATTTATTTATTTGAAAGAGAGAGAGAGAAGCAGACTCCTTGCCGAGCAGACAGCCTGATTTGGGGCTTGACCCCAGGACCCTGAGATCATAACCTGAGCCAAAGGCAGATGCTTAATCAAATGAGCCACCCAGGTTCCCTAAAGATACTTTCATAAGGTAGTAACAGAGTATGTACTTGGTAATGATTAAAAAGAAATAGTTATCAATATTTTCTATCTATCAGATATCAATGCTATATTGATTAAACTATTACTTTAACACTTTCCATAACACTACGATGTCATTGGTACTCTGGGATCCTTGAGACTGAAAGGCTAAAAGACTAAGGTGTAGAAGTGTCCATAGAAGCCTTCAAAAAAGATGTTACTAGATCTGAGTTGTAAAAGGTGAGGAGAATAAAACATAAAATCAGAAAAGAGAAGTGTGGAAGAATATGGGGCAACTGCTGAGCAGAAATTGTGACTGAAAGCTTGGCGGTCATACCTGTCATCCTAGGGAACACAAATGTTACACTGAATGTCATGAGATGGCAATTTTATGATGCTTTTATTTGGGAAAGATCTCCTTGGAAGATAAGAAAAGAATCTACCAATTACACAATTGATATTGAGGAACCAAATACTGTAGCTCTAAGATAGCAAGTTATTGCTGTATGCTATGTCTGTTCTCCTCGGTCACATTTTTTTGTGTATCAAGAAACAGCACAGAATGAGGGCATCGGACTCATGGGTCTCCAAGGAAATTTTAAAATACTATGGCAATATGTCGTTAAGAGACAGACCCTGGCTTAATATCTTACCTACTATTTATTTACTTTAATTGAAACTACTTCACATATATTAATTGTTCAGATCTTAAGTGTATATTTATATGTATGAATTGAAGATACCAGCAGGTGAATGCATATTATGGTTTGTTCATCAGAAGATGTGATGGGTATATGAATTAATTGAAGGGAGTTGAGGGAAATTGGGGGGGAGATGAACCATGAGAGACTATGGACTCTGAAAAATAACCTGAGGGTTCTGAAGGGGTGGGGGGTGGGAGGTTGGGGGAGCCTGGTGGTGGGTATTATGGAGGGCACACATTGCATGGAGCACTGGGTGTGGTGTAAAACTATGAATTCTGTTACGCTGAAAAGAAATAAAAAAAATTAAAAACAAAACAAAACAAAACAAATTATTTTTCAATAATTAATTTATCACTTCCCATGTATAAGCTCATGGAATGAGTTCTATGGGAAACAGAAAGTTTAATTATATGTCGTAGGGAAAGCTGGTGAATAAACTCAGTTGAAGCTGAAAAGTGCCAAGTGTCATGAACAAACTTAATGAAAATTCTATAGTTGTTCAAAATAAAGGCACTACATCATTTCCATATTTGGAGATCGAAAATCACTTCTAGGAGCAATGGGTGTTTGAATTGCACCTTCAGGAATTAGCAGCATTTAAATCAACAGAATACCAGGGAAAAATTAAAATCCCAGGCAGGAAAAAAAAACAGTGATCTGTTTCGTTCTCTGTGCTTCAGAGAACCAAGACATTGGCGTTAGGGCAAATTCTTCCTCAAGGTCCCTGGTGATCAGTTTAAGACTCCTAGTGGATAGGAGGAACCCTCCCGATCATCTTACCAAAAAAATGCAGATATACTTATGGATATACACATATATCTTCACAAACCTTCAAGGATACCCAAGATATTTAAATAATTAATTTAGAACAAGGTTATTATTATTAAACAGATGTACCTTTATACGCATTAACTATTCATTCTGTTTGTTTTGGTAATTCCAACCAAAAACATTGATTGCACAGCTAATCTCTGTCAATGTCTAACCTACCTGTGTCAGGAAATAAAAGAAGACTCCTGAGTGAAATAGTTATGACCCACTTTTATATCCTTGAGCTTTGGCAAGGGAGCCTTTAAAAAAACTCTTACTTTAGTGTGTATTCATAAAATCTTGGCATTTTTGGCTTCTATTTTTGTAGGTTTAGAGTCCCTACCCTCCTTCGAAGGTCCAATTTTCTTATTACGACTACTAAATTTGATTTGGAGTACTCCATTTGTCAAGAAAATTTATTAATTTGAGGGGAAAATACACACATATTTAAGTCAATAATTGATATTTTTTCAAAAGTGATAAAAATATCATTGAATATTTTCATCTTTTGCTTTTTTATAGAGTAAATAACTTTTGACAATAAAACAGGTCCTAGCAGACTCCAGTATCTGAAATACTATGAAAAATATCTGGTAAACTATTCTAGTGCCAGGTATTCTAATGAGTAACACTGAAATTCAATGAAGAAATCTCCTTTTGGTATCTCAACTATTCAAATATTTCTGGACACGTTTATTTATTAGAGTATTGGCTTCTGTTCTTCCATATCTTCCTTGTTAGAATTAACAACTTCCATGTACTGATCTAGAAACTTCAGCTCCTGAGTTCAGCTATAGAAGGTCAGAGAGACAGTGTAAGTTTTGCTCTATTGGGAAAATTGGACCTTGTTTCAATCTCACTCTTTTGGACTTGGTACTTGATGGCACCAGTTATACCATCTGAGCTTAATCCTCACAAGTAGGCTTCTTCCTTCTCAGGTGTTCTCCCTAGCACTACACTTGCATGAACTGGGATACCAGTTTTTATTGCTTTAATCTTAAAACCATAAACTGACCTTGAAGTATTCCTTTCTTTGAGGACCATATTTTCTTTTTCATTCCCACTCTATGTGAAAAACTGGATACCATCCCATGTCCATCCATCAGTTTTCCCCTATTCCTTGTGGATGTTAAGTTATTAGCCCTGGTTCTTCTCACATCTCTGTGTCCTTGGTTTATACCACATGATTCTATAATTCCTCTTACCAGAGGAAAAGTATAGTTTTCTGCAACTTAAGTTTGGACTTAGCTATGCATTATGGTTTAAAAGAGATACAAATCTTTTTTTTTTTTATAAACATATTTTTATCCCCAGGGGTACATGTCTGTGAATCGCCAGGTTTACACACTTCACAGCACTAACCATAGCACATACCCTCCCCAATGTCCATTACCCCACCCCCCTTTCCCGACCCCCTCCCCCCAGCAACCCTCAGTTTGTTTTGTGAGATTAAGAGTCACTTATGGTTTGTCTCCCT
>PISX010015306.1:0-49597 GCA_004024625.1 Mellivora capensis | reverse complement strand
ATTTGGGAAACACGGTGCTGGGGTGTAAGGCATAACTTGAGGTTTTAGTTAAACTTCCAAAATCAACTTCTGGCGGTTTTACTGATAGGAAAGAAAGTTTATATGACAAAAGATTTTATTTCATAGCAATTTCACTCTAATTGTATAAAGAAGCTCAGAGATATTATAGGAATTATCTGTGATTATCCCTCATTTAAATTGGCTGGGCTATCAGCGGCCTGAGTTTTATCCTATAAGCATGAGATCACATTCATATTTAAATTTTATCTACAGGGGTGCCTGTGTGGCTCAGTGGGTTAAGCCTCTGCCTACTTGTGATCTCTCTCCTGTGTCAAATAAATAAATAAAATCTTTTAAAAAAATTGTATCTACATATAAATAAAAATACATCTTTATTACTTATATATATAGCTATATAAGATAGTTATGTATGATATATATAATTTCTCAATCTGCCTGCCATATATTTTAGGACTTGGAGTGAACAGAGATTCTGTGCCTATTCCCCAAGTCATCTGAGATTTTTTAATGTCAAAAAATAGAAGATGATAGGATAAGGGACCAGATAATATCTTAATGTCTTTCGATGTGCGTAACTGTGTTTATGTCAGATTTTCACTTTGCAGGTAAGTCATTTTTATCATTTACTTGCAGAGGAAGAGAAGTACGCCTTCGTCAACTGGATCAACAAAGCCCTGGAGAACGACCCCGACTGCCGGCATGTTATTCCGATGAATCCGAACACAAATGATCTCTTCAGTGCCGTTGGGGATGGCATTGTCCTTTGGTAAATAACACTTCCTTTTTGGTTTTCCAAAGGGGTTCCTGGAATTTTCGGGAATACCAACGATTTGTTTGCTTATCCTAGACCAGCTTCCTTTGGTGCTCAGAGGGACCCAAAATGTTTTCTGGACTTTTACTTGGCAGGTCCTTGGAAAGCAAATTAATTTCAAAAGCAACTTATAATGAGAAATGTAAAACTGTTATTACTTGGTTGGAGGAGAGGGATGGCCAGCATAGAGACAAATATGTACAGATAACGATGCAATAATACAAGGCCAAAGCAATTATTTTTGAAATTATATGCCACTTGGCTTCATCTGAACATGACCTGCCTCAGAAAATAGATAGATTGATAACAGCAGCATGATCCCTGAAGGAACCCAATGCAAGTCCTCAAACAAAGGGACTTTTGAGGGATCCATACAAACATGCAATGCAAATGCTGGGACCCCTGGAAAAAGAGGAATGTTTTCAGTCTGTGGAAGACCTCAACACACAGATGGTCATGGGGTGTCTGTGAAATGCTTCTGTAGCTCTGGCTTTAGCAGCTTCTGATCCCGCGGTCACACGTGCTGTCAGTGAAAAGGCTTGAAATGCCCAGTCTCAGATGGGCACAGGAATTGAAGCGAAGGATGGACCGACAAGACTTAGAACCCCATCTTCCCTGCTCTGAGTAGAACAGTTCTGCTTTTGGTATTTTACTTATTAGAGTGCACCCTGAGATTTCATTTTAAAAACTTTGAATTGCCCCCCCCCCCAAAAAAAAAGACATAAAAGAATGTAGCCTCCAGATCAAGTCCTAATTCCTTAGTTTGGCACCCAACACACTCCATCATCTTCCCTCAATACCCTTCTAGTTTTACCTCCAAGGACCATCCATGACTCAGGTACCCAGCCCAGGCTATTGAGTGAATTGCTCTGTGAATAATGAAGGCATCTGCAACCACACTTACTCTCCCCCATACCCGTCCTGCTCATAACTACAACTATGGCTTTGCCTTTTATTTTTAAGAATACCCCTTTGCATCTTCTCCTCCTATAGAAATCCTTTGATCCTAATAGTTTCTGGTCTATTCCAGTCCCCCAGGGGTCTTTCCCATCACTGGATTCTCAAAGCACATATTCGTAGTACTCTGGGAGCCATTATAATGCTCTTCTGTTGGATTCTTATGTAACTTTTCATGTCCATATATTTTGTCTCTATAATTGCACCATCAGCTTTTCAAGAGCAAGGTTACCTTCTGCTTGCTAAAGTCGCCCCTCCCTCCTGCCATCTCCCCACAGCTTCTATTTCACCAACAGTTTCAGATTTTTTAAATAATGGCTTAAGAGTTTGTTTTGCCTGAATTGCAATAAAGTGTCTTTTATTTAAATATATGCATACACACACACACCCTACAAAGTTATGGAAATGCATCTTTAGAGAACACAGAAAAGGTAGTTGCTTCAAAAATTGTGAGGAAAAAATGTTAATGCTGATTTCTCATTAAAAACAAGTAGCCAGGGTGCCTGGGTGGTTCTGTTGGATAACCGACTGCCTTCCATTCAGGTCACGATCCTGGGGTCACAGGATCGAGCCCCACACCGGGCTCCCTGCTCAGTGAGGAGTCTGCTTCTCCCTGTGACCCTCCTTCCTCTCATGCTCTCTTTCTCTCTTTCAAATAAATAAATAAAAATCTTTAAACAAAAAACCAAATAACCACAGTCAAGTTTACTATTCTTTGAATTTGTTGTGGGTTCTTGGGATTTGCTCTTTCAACTTCCTTTCTTTAAATAAGATGGAGGTGACCTAAGGAAATTTATTTTTGGTGTCCCAGGAGGTTATACCAATGCTAAATGAGTAAAAGTAGTTTTTTATAAATAAAAATTGCTTACTTTAGACATTTGATCAATGTATTAGACACTTAAGTGGGTGATACTTCCCAAGTACTGATAGAACAGTGACTACAGCAGGATATAAAATATTTTATCATCCACTTGGTTAACAGTATAGAGTTCCACCAGGTGTCAGAGAGAAATTTAGACATTGTATCAGCTCAGAAGCGTACAGGTAGTCATTTATATTAGTGTATATATCGTCATTTATATACAATTTTCACAGCTGAGAAAGTAAAGTACTTATGGAGGATTTGTCTTGGTTTTCTACCCAGAATTTCCTAATATGCTAAGGACACCAGGATGATTTTGTAGCCTTTTACATGCATGAATAAAGTGGGGTCTTTATTTCCTGCCTCAATATATTAGTGTGATTTCAGCAACATTGACATTTCCCATAGAGAGTTTGAATCTCATCAAAATTGTATAACTGATGTTTTATCTAAACACTGGATCACACAGATTATATTGCTGCCTTATTTGCTGATGGTATCGCTAGAATTTAAATTCAGTGTCACCGGACTCTGTTATTCCAAGGCCAGCTTTCTTTAATTTAATTGTTTCTTTTTTTTTTTTTCCAGTAAAATGATCAACCTGTCAGTCCCAGACACAATTGATGAAAGGACAATCAACAAAAAGAAACTCACCCCCTTCACCATTCAGGTAAGCCTTCTCTCTGTTACCAAGCTACAAGAGAGTGCTTGGAATGAATGAGCCCTGGAAAGGGGGAGCCAGCCTTCCTTGGGTGCTCGGGCATTAATCCCAAACTCGGCTCTGTGGCCGGTGATTTGTCATGCCTCTTGGGGACAGAAGGAGACAGTTGTATCTTTTATTAATAGAACAGGGGACCTGGGCTGGGGAATGTTGGTGGGATGTTAGTAGTAGGGGGGCATTCTTTGTTTGTTTTGGCCACTTATGAATAAAATTCATATTGGCTAAAGTTTTAACTCCTCCTTCCCTAGCAATTTATCTTTGAGCTGATGCCAAATCCATAGCGTGTTAGCTGAAAAGATAAGCCTTTCTAAGAAGTGAGGGGGCGACAAACGGGAAGTCCCCTGGCAGCCCACGGTGGTACTAACCACAGCCACCAGTGTGATAAATATAACTTGGTTTTATGCCTCCAATTTTTTGATTAACTGGAACAGTAACCAGTAGTAAGTAAGCTGTATTTCTGTGTAATGTTCCAGTGTTTCAACACTATTGTAATACCCTTGCTCAGAAAGCATGTCTCACTCCTTAAATCATGAACAATATATTATGCTTTTGGTTGTAAGCAGTGCTGTGTACTTTTGAAATGGAAGTGGTAACCAAAGTGAGAACAATGATTAAACCTATATGAATGCACTTCATGTTAAATTTCATCTTGATGTCGAGTTTTAGTATTGGCCATAAATAGGAATTATATTTTTCATTCATCATTTGAGCTCTACACTAGGGCAAAACCCACTTTTCTTTTCTTTTTTTAAGATTTTATTTATTTATTTGACAGATCACAAGTAGGCGGAGAGGCAGGCAGAGAAAGAGGGGGAAGCAGGCTCCCTGCTGAGCAGAGAACCCTATGAGGGCCTTGATCCCAGGACCCTGAGATCATGATCTGAGCCAAAAGCAGAGACTTAACCCACTGAGCCACTCAGCCACCCCAACGCCACTTTTCTTTTATTTATTTATTTATTTATTCATTTATTTTAAATTTCTTTTCAGTGTTCCAGAATTCATTGTTTATGTACCACACCCAGTGCTCCATGCAATACGTGCCCTTCATAATACCCACCACCAGGCTCACCCAACCTCCTACCCCCCGGCCCTCCAAAACCCTCAGATTGTTTTTCAGAGTCCATAGTCTCTCGTGGTTCATCTCCCCCTCCAATTTCCCCCAACTCCCTTTTCCTCTTCATCTCCCCATGTCCTCCGTGTTATTTCTTATGCTCCACAAATAAGTGAAACCATATGATAATTGACTCTCTCTGCTTGACTTATTTCACTCAGCATAATCTCTTCCAGTCCTATCCATGTTGCTACAAAAGTTGGATATTCATCCTTTCTGATGGAGGCATAATACTCCATAGTATATATGGACAACATCCTCCTAATCCATTCGTCCGTTGAAGAGCATCTTGGTTCTTTTCACAGTTTGGCGACCGTGGCCATTGCTGCTGTAAACATTGGAGTACAGATGGCCCTTCTTTTCACTACATCTGTATCTTTAGGGTAAATACCCAGTAGTGCAATTGCAGGGTCATAGGGAAGCTCTATTTTTAATTTCTTAAGGAATCTCCACACTGTTTTCCAAAGTGGCTGTACCAACTTGCATTCCCACCAACAGTGTAAAAGGGTTCCCCTTTCTCTACGTCCTCTCCAAAACACGTTGTTTACTGTCTTGTTAATTTTGGCCATTCTAACTGGGGTAAGGTATCTCAATGTGGTTTTTTTTTTAAATTTTTTTAAAAAATTTATTTATTTGTCAGAGAGAGAGGGAGAGAAAGCAAGCAAGCACAGGCAGACAGAGTGGCAGGCAGAGGCAGAGGGAGAAGCAGGCTCCCCGCTGAGCAAGGAGCCCGATGCGGGACTCGATCCCAGGACACCGGGATCATGACCTGAGCCGAAGGCAGCCGCTTAACCAACTGAGCCACTCAGGCGTCCCTCAGTGTGGTTTTTATTTGAATCTCCTTGATGGCTAGTGATGATGAACATTTTTTCATGCTGTTAGCCATTTGTATGTCTTCATTGGAGAAGTGTCTGTTCATATCTTCTGCCCATTTTTTGACATGTTTATCTGTTTTGTGTGTGTTGAGTTTGAGGAGTTCTTTATAGATCTCGGATATCAGCCCTTTGTCTGTATTGTCATTTACAAATATCTTCTCCCATTCTGTGAGTTGCCTCTTTGTTTTGTTGACTGTCTCCTTTGCTGTGCAGAAGATTTTGATCTTGATGAAGTCCCAAAAGTTCATTTTTGCTTTTGTTTCCTTTGCCTTTGGAGACATATCTTGAAAGAAGTTGCTGTGGCTGATATGGAAGAGGTTACTGCCTATGTTCTCCTCTAGGATTCTGATGGATTCCTGTCTCACGTTGAGGTCTTTTATCCATTTCGAGTTTATCTTTGTGTATGGTGTAAGAGAATGGTCCAGTTTCATTCTTCTACATATAGCTGTCCAATTTTCCCAGCACCACTTATTAAAGAGACTGTGTTTTTTCCACTGCATATTTTTTCCTGCCAAGCCCACTTTTCTGATAGTTCCCTTTCCAATTCACTAGTGGCCTGGTTTTATTTTTAATTTGTCATAAAAACAACTTCTATACATCACTGCCTCTAATATCTTCTCCTGTCTGGACCCAAAAACAGTGTACAGATTCTGGACTAAAAATGTCATTGATTCTATTCCAACTGCATATGAGTTATATACACATTATATACACTGTTGTTAGTTATAAGAACATGCAGTCTCTGTGTGTGTGTGCCTGTTTGTGTGTGTGTATGAATAGGTGTGTGTATTCTTCAGGTCCCTAGATATCATGGATACTCAATAAATTGTCTCAGTAAAAAGCACTCTTATCTTTTCTAGGAATTTGATTTGTGTCTTTTTCATTCTCTTAATACCCAATCTGAAAGTCAAAAAGCTGTTTTATTATTCTTTTTTGTGACTGTGATTTGCATTGCAGGTTGCGTTGTTAATGATAGCCAGTGACAAGATAGTGACTACCCTCAAAGGTGCCCCTTTATGTCTGGCCGATGGGGACATTGAGGGCATAGGCTCCATCACAGGGCCAAGTGGAAAACTGTGACCCTCATTAGTTTCATCCGGGCCACGATGGGCTTTCGACTCAGAGTGCCGGTTTGATCAAAGAGGCATATGCCCAGATTTTTTCTTTCAGTTGTTACTCACCGCTTTTTCTCAGTGTGAAAATTTAGTGAAGACCATGCCTCTAGACCTGTGAACTTTCCAGAAGCAAGGCATTGTTGTCACCTAGGACTCCTTAATTTGACATCTGCAAAGTCAAAACCAACACTTGTACACTTTTTCTCCCTCAGGAGAATTTGAACCTGGCTCTGAATTCCGCCTCAGCCATTGGATGCCATGTGGTTAACATCGGGGCTGAGGACTTAAAGGAGGGGAAGCCTTACCTGGTCCTGGGACTTTTGTGGCAAGTCATCAAGATTGGATTGTTTGCTGACATCGAACTCAGTAGAAATGAAGGTATGCGCAAAACCGCAGATGTTAAGAGTGGCCTGGCTTTTTATTAATGCATGGGCTGGGGGCTTTAGGGGGAAGATGTCAGGAAACATTGAGCTCAGAATCTTCAACTTTTGAAAACTATAGTTGCATTGCATCCCTTGCATTAATGTAACAGTTTCTATCCACGCTGACCAAACTTTTTAAAATGACAGAGTAAAAGCTTTTTAAGACCACAGACTAATGCTTGTTTAGAACCTAGAGCTCAGTCTAGCTGTCTAGGCTCTATCTGCAAGAGCTTTTCTGGGTTCACTTGACCTCTAGATACTTTGTAACAAATAGACTCTTTCTAACTGGTATTTGATGAAGCAGTTCACAGTGCTAGCTCCAGGTTAGGAGAGAGTTGATCTATTTCCTACTGAGACTATGGAAGATTATATGTAGGGTTTCAAAGTTCGCAACTAGTTATTATAGCTGCCAATCTTATTCTGTCTGCTCTCTGCATCCCGTCTGCATTTGAATAATTGCAGCCCTTTGTTTAGACAAAAGGAGTAGATCGTGATAAGAATCATATAAAAAACAGAGTTACCTTTTAGCTTTCCAGGACAGAGCCCACCAATAGGCAATTTGTAGCCAAATTCTGATCTTTAGTTATACATAATTTTTAATTTATATCTCCAAATCACAATAACAGGTGAAGAACCCTGGGTTGCCATTTTTAAACCAATATATATTAAACATAATATAGAGGAGAAAAAGCAAATAGGAAACTTAGAACCCACGAGAAAGAAAATTGATTTACAAATCATAGCCTCGACTCTATTTAAACCTTCTAGCTGAGCAAAACGTATTTATTCAGCGGGGGAAAATAGAGGAAAGAGTTGCTTATACTTTTTGAGATGCCGTAATTATGCAAGTAAGCATATGAAATATAAAACACCTATGGGAACAGACAAGAAGACAATTGTCATCATTACAAAATTGATCTCTTAAAAGCAGAACTGTTGTCATACGGTGAAATGTGGTCTGACAGACCCGGCGGAACATTCTGACCCTGACAGTCTTGGTTATTTCTGTGGCTCTGCTGAGGTCTTCTTGGGCATAGCACTGAGATTTACTGGTGACTTGTCTTCCCCACCTGAAAAATGAGGATAATAGATAAGGGAATGATGATAAAGTGTTTGTTCCATGGGAAGGGCTGAAAGTACCCTCACCCCAGAGAAATAACATTTGCTATGTCAGCTTTCCAGCAGAGCTCAATTGAAGTTCTAACTAATCCCTTCAAATATCCCCTGTATTTATTTTTCTTCGGCTTTTGTCCTTCTTCAGCCCTGATTGCTCTTTTGAGAGAAGGGGAGAGTCTGGAGGACTTGATGAAGCTGTCCCCCGAGGAGCTCCTGCTGAGGTGGGCTAACTACCACCTGGAGAACGCAGGCTGCAGCAAAATCGGCAACTTCAGCACGGACATCAAGGTAGGAGGAGTGTGCTGGGAGCAGGACCAACTGCCGCGGAGAGGAGGAATTGGGGCATTCCTGGAGAAAGCACAGAGACTCAGCTCCGTCACTTCAGAAGCTCTAGAGTTCATTAGAGGGTGCCTGGGGCTGTGGGAGCAGCTTTTCCTGTGGGCCCCATGACCTCCCTGGACTCGAAGCTTCGGCAAGTGGAGGGAGGAAGGGCAAGAGTCAGACTGCTTCTCAAGGAAGAGAGTATGCATAGGACAGAGATGTCCTTCTGATTTTATCAAAAATCAGGGAGCGTCTTCTGGGAGCATCAGATGGGAATCCTTAAAAAAAAAAAATTAAATGAGGATTCCTCTTCTAATGACCCTAAGAATGCCAAACAGGGTGTCTACTGCCTACCAGGCCCTGTTCTACCTACTTTCTACGTGTATGGGCTCATTTAATCCTCACACAAAACCTTTGAGATAAAGATGATTGTTTTCTCATTTTGCAGATAAGGAAACTGAGGTAGAAGAGAACTTAAGTAATTTGTTCAGGTTCGCCCAGCTGGGGAGCGGGGTCAGGATTCAAGCCCAGCAGTCAGCCGCCAAGGTCCCTTGTACTTGGGCACCATACATAGTGCTTCTGTGAAACAGCTGGCGAATTTCTTGAAAGGTTTTCCTCTGTAGAAAGCAGAGTTGTCTTTAAAAGATAATGACTCTGGAAACTCTCTGCAGTGAGAATGTCCCCCAGGGCAAGCAGAAGGGCAGGCAGTCCTACAGCAGAGACCCAAGGTGGGGGAAGGCTGAGGGAAGCATGCCCTGTGGTTTTCCAATTGGTGAAATTCCCGTGTCAAGGTGAAAGATAGCTGTTGGCACTAAGGACAGATGGGCCAAGACAGAAGGAGCTTAAGGAGCTGTGTGACATGCTGGGAGGCAGCAGGAAAAAAACATTTCAGGCTCCACTTTCTTGAAAGTTAAAGAAATCTTCTCCAAAGAGAAAGAGTCCAAGGAAGGGCCACATGACTCACCAAGAGTCTCCCACGCTTCTGTTCCTTTGACCGATTTCCCTTGCTGTGGACTCAGTGGCTGCTGGGCATGGTGCTAGTTAGACAGGTGCTAGTTAGAAGTTAGAAGCTTCCAGATGGAATGTCCCCCATTCCTTAGCACCCAAGCTAATAATGCCAAACGCGTTTTCCTAACTACGCTGCTTTCACTGGTTATCCAGGGCGAGGGCGTAGCACCACCAACCAAATAGGGATTAACAGGAGCCGGACAGCAGCATTATCTTCCTTGGTGTCCAGCCCTTAAGCTCTGCACGTGTTTCAGCCAAAGTTTTCAAGCTTTTCAGCCAAAATTAGGCTGCTTCATCTGAGCCATACATTTTCCCAATTTCTCATCACTAAAAAGCTGTGTTCCTTAGAATAATAACCATGGGCACTGAGAAGCTGAGCCGAGGCTGGGGTGGTGGCTGTCACCAGGGGGCAGGTGCACGTGCCCAAGGTCAGCACTGTGACGTGTGTCTGAGCATCTGGCAGCTTGGGGAGGCGCCCTGAAATCAACCAAGTCAGCAAACGTGGGGAGAACACCCACCCTGCAGCGAGTGAGAAGGGTCTGTTAGGGTCAGAGAAAATGAGAGGAGACGTAGCAAAGCTAACCAGATGTAACACATGGCAGGCAGATTTGATTTGTGCCCAACACCTGCACAGAACTTTCACTGACTTCAAAATAGCTACGGCGAAAAGTAAGAGGAGGGTGGGAGGGAGGGATAAAAATCAGTTTCCCCAGGTGCAGCATCAGTGGCAGGCTTCCTCTTGTTCTAATGTCTCTAATGTCGCAAGTGGGGAGCCTGCCTCTGCTGTCCCCAGGCCCCACCCAGTTTTAAAAACAAAAAGAACAACAGCTGATTTTTCAGTCTTTAAGAGAAATTAAGATGATTTTAAATTATTTAAATAAATTACCTGGTGATCTGTATGAGCACGGATTTATAATTCTAAGACTAGGATTCTGCAAAATCTTTTCATCAATAACCATATTTGTAAATCTAGGAAAACAGGAGAATTCAATAACTGTATCCAATCTGCTATCACCAAATTTAACCATTTTTTCCAACTTCTTGATAAACATTAAATGTGCTTGTCATCTTAATATCTCCTATTACATAAAGATTGCTTGTTACTGCTTCAACCTTCTGTCTTTGAAATCCTTATTTTTCTTTTGCCGATTGTCCATATAAATGTATATTTAAACTCTGCTTTAAACTTCTGCTTCCTTTTTCTGTCACTTTTTTTTCAATTAAACCTTAGCTGACTGACTTCTACAGCAATATAAAGGTATATATATTTTCCTATATATAATTTAATACCTACAAATAGATTATTTTTCTCCCCTTAGAACAATAGAATAGCATTTGCTTCTTTGGGTTGCTTTTGGTGTATCTCCTATATTTGTTATGCTCCTTTGAAAAAGAAAGTCCAGGGTGATACATAAACAGAGAAATAGAAAATTCAAATTAGCGAGTGCTTCCAGCTTTGTTAATTAAGTTGCATTCTTGAATGACAGTCAAATAAGAAATATAATATGTTTGCTTTGGGGAAATTATTGTTGTGTTAAGTGTGTGATTAGCTGTGCTGTTCTGAAATTGTAATTTCTTAATTTCTCATAGGACTCAAAAGCTTATTACCACCTGCTTGAGCAGGTGGCTCCAAAAGGAGATGAAGAAGGCATCCCTGCAGTTGTTATTGACATGTCAGGACTGCGGGTAAGGCCGTGTCCCAAGTTGTATTTAGAGAATGTCCTGCTGTCCTTGCGTAGGCAGTTCCGTGGCCCTGCATGACTCTGACTCTGGGATTTCCAGGAGTGCCCGTGTCTGCTTAAAGCCCTGTTAAAACTGTTAACAACTCTTCATGGTTTGGGATGATAACTGTGGGAAAGTACATCTGAAAATAGTCAGGAAAGAAACTAATACTGTTCAAATGCCACACACCATGCTAGGCATGTCTGTATGCCTCATCATTTAAGAGACACAAGGACACCAAGAGGTATTATTATGTTTATTTTTAGGTGCCTGAACATTATTTCTGGAAATCAGTGGGATATTTTTACAAATAAATAAATTCTCACTTTATCAATGAAAAACCTGAGTCTCAGATGGATTACTTAGTATGATAGATTATTGGAAGCTATTTGATCCAAGGCTGGAGTCCCTTCTCCTCTGGTAATGACAAGGAGACAACACCCCCACCTGTCTGTACTGTGTGCCAGGCACTACGCTAGGCACTTTGCATACACGGCCTCTAACTGTCGCAAATATCACTAAGCTAAGTGTTAGTACCAGTTGGATAGTTGAGAAGGCTGAAGGTCAGAGAGGGTAGTAGTCATCTCATGACCACAGAGCCATGGCGTAGAAAGGATTTAAACCCAGGATGGCTCCAACATTCACCCAGCCATACCTACATCACCACATCATTGTGGGGGACGGGTAGCAGGAGGAAAGCACTAGGTAGGATTGTGTGAGTTCTTAGAAGTGTCTGGTTTGCAAGTTCTTAAAGACCGCACAGCATGGGTCTGAATGTTCAAACTGGTTTTGCCACCACTCATACTCACCTTGAGAGTAGTATCCAGTCTTAAGCCTCGTTTAGAGTTAAATCCAATGTTAATATTAAAGTCGACTCATTCCCAAATGACAAGCTCATGAAATGTGTAATGTGCGGTGGTATCTAGTAAAGCATTATATTAAGAAACAATTAAAAATTCTGTTTCCTGAAACTTGGTGGGGTCATAGACTCCTAAACATTTTTTTAAATTTATTTATTTGTCAGAGAGAGAGGGAGAGAGAGCGAGCGAGCACAGGCAGACAGAGTGGCAGGCAGAGGGAGAAGCAGGCTCCCTGCTGAGCAAGGAGCCCGATGTGGGACTCGATCCCAGGATACCGGGATCATGACCTGAGCCGAAGGCAGCCGCTTAACCAACTGAGCCACCCAGGCGTCCTGACTCCTAAACGTTTTAAGAACGGTGGACCACCTTTCAACAAAACTTTATGTTCGGATAAGAGTCTACTTACAGATGACTGGAGATTCCCTAGAACTATTTGAATAGACTGTTAACATACCAAGCCCCCGGTCTGAAGTCTGCAAAAGCCAAATTGCTGCTACAGATTCATCACTGACCGTGTGTAGCTCGACTAACTGATCACATTCATTGTGTTTGAGTCGCACACACAACAGCTCTGTGTGGGAAAGGTGGCTCTACGAATCAGAAGTTCGTACTGAGAGGTGGGAATGTCTTTGATGAACTGACAATAGGAGTGTTATTTATGACAATAAATGGACACTTTTGGTAGATGAAATCACACAGAGTCTGTAAGCAAATAATAAAAGGGAAGCTTCATCGTTGAGAATAATTAAGATCTGCTTAAATGAGAAACTTCTATATAGATCTATTGAATCTCTTTAAGAACAGGACAACCAAGCCTTCATCTGACCTGGTTCTGTATAGAGAGAGACAAGAGACCCGATGGCTCAATTTCTGAGATACCTTTTTCTTGCTCATTTCAGCTCAGGCAAATAGAAGTAATCATATGCCATGATTAAGTGTCGATCTGAGGTTAAACACCAAGAGTGCCCGTAAGATTCGCATTTCTTGTTCACGTTCTCCTACCTCCTTTCTGCATGGACAGCCTTGACCCAACCTTGAACTGGCCTTTTCCCTTGCAGGAGAAGGATGACATCCAGAGGGCAGAATGCATGCTGCAGCAGGCAGAGAGGCTGGGCTGCCGGCAGTTTGTCACAGCCACAGATGTTGTCCGAGGGAACCCCAAGTTGAACTTGGCTTTCATTGCCAACCTCTTTAACAGATACCCTGCCCTGCACAAACCTGAGAACCAGGACATCGACTGGGGGGCTCTTGAAGGTAACTGGAAACCTGTTGCTTAGAAGTTCGGGAAAGCATTCACCATTTTCCAATTCAAGGGCAGTTTGAAATTACCTGCTAAGCAATCTTACTTACTTACTTACAACCCTTACATGTTGGGGAAGATTTGCAAACAGGTCATCAATTTTCTGATATATAACCAAGAGAATAAATAGATTAATCAAGTCAATTACAGCCAAGCAGGAATAATCAAATACCGTTATATCACATCCATTTATACATAAGCTTCATCCATTATCATAATTAAAAGTTTTAGGGAAGACAATGCATTTAATTATCGGGTGGAAATAAATCCCGAGTTCCAAAAACCCAATTTATGTACTTAATGGACTATGTTAATTCCTCATGCAAGAGATTGCAGCCACTTGTCACCTAAAAATATTTAACTTAATGCTAAGCAGTGCTTAGTGAGGTTTTTCTTCTGTTTCTTTGATTTGGATTTGGGAGGTGGGGTGGGCGGCGTTCAGTTTTGAGGCAGGATCCCTGACTACTGTGTTTTGGGGGTTAGAGCCCTAACATCAGATTAATAAAAAGGTGTAGCTATCATCAGGTTCTTCTTTTTTCCTTCATGAATTAGTTTTAATGTTGAGACCAAAAAAAAAAATCAAGACAAAATTAATATAAAATGAATATCACTAAAGAAAGGAAATCGGATTTAAAGTTTTGATTGATCTCTTTTTTTTCCTGCAATGCTTTACCCGAGTTGGAAGTGTAAAAGTCAGTCCGTATTCCAACAGTGCTGCATTTGTATCGTTTGATAAATTGTGGTCGGGGTCCAGGCATTTTGTTGACTACCAAGTAGATACATCAAGCCCTCTAATCACCCACTTCCAGCTGCCTCTAGAGCATCCCCATTTGGTTCCTTTGCTATCGCTGGAAATTCAGCATCTACAAAACAGAATTGATCATTTCTCCTCCCTGCGGTGCCTTTCTGCCCTCCCTGCCTCCCACCCATGTCCTTTAGAAACTCTCCATTTTCATTAATCATACCACTTTGCTTTTCTTCAGTCACCAAAACCCTGGGTCCCACTTAGATATTTTCCTCTTCTCCACCCCAGAGTCTACTGATTAGTAAATACTAGTCGTTCTTCCTGCAGAATGGCTTTTAGATCTTTATTTTTTTTCTTACTGCTTTCTGGACTCTTATTAAATCAGACACCAACCATTTCAATAGGTCTCAGGGGCCTGTTCCTCCGTTTATCAACCATTTGAGTATGCCCATGTGTGGGTAGCACACACCATCCCCTCTGTGTGTTTAATTTAAATGCACATTGCCTGTCAGCAATGTTGTACACTGCTTCCAGGCACATCTCACTACCGCCTTCATTGTGTCTCTGCCTTGCTCAAGAATTTATTGTCATAATAAAAAAAAAGAACCTGTAATGACTGGCATTGTCTAAAATATCAACCCAAATCTGGTGGATGGCATTCAGTGAACACCAATTCTGGTTGTAGCTACCAGGCAGCCTTATCTCCACGTATCACACAGATCCCTGAAAAATGAGTTCCTAATGGTTTTAATACAGACCTTGCCTGTGGCTCCCTTTATGCTCCCTGTGTTTGCTGTCTTCTCTTCTCGCCACTTCCTATTCCCTCAAATCCTCTCCTCTTTCCTCCTCCTGGCCCAGGTTTTCCCAGCCCTAAATATAAGGTGGGGCTCAAACTCCACTCCCTCCCAAACTGTTCTCTCTCCTATTTCAACTCAAATAGCAAATAAGTTTACCTCATATTTACCTCATACCATCTCATACCCCGGGGCTTGTGTGATCTCGCTTCGATGCCTAAAAGTCTTGTTTTTCCAGAAAGAATGTAACGTTTTGGGGGCCAACTCTGAACTGTTTCCCCACACAGGAGCCTGTGTCCTACTAATAGATGCTATAGAAACATTTGCTGAATTGGACTAGAGAAGAAAAAACGAACACAGAATAACAATCTTCATACAAATCCATTAAGGTTTATTGAATTAAGTTTTTTTTTTTCATTCTAGGTTCAATTTTTACTATAGCCTCGTTAGTTAAATGTTGATCATAAAAAGGGCATGTTTTCTAGGGATCTGAAAGATAATGGGTCTTCATTAATTTAGGTGAGACGAGAGAAGAGCGGACATTTAGGAACTGGATGAACTCCTTGGGCGTTAACCCTCGAGTCAATCACTTGTACAGGTAAGAGTGTGTGGGGACTCCCCTTTAACAGGAGACACCGAGACTTGGGAAGATTCCCCAGGATTTCAAGTATCTCTGTGGTGGGCAATTCTATTCACACATGTGTGCACCTTGATGAGAAGGGGGCTACTGCCAGATTGAGCTGAGAGACTCGCTTCTACACACCACCCTTGCTCTGTGGTCAATACACAATCCTAACCCAGCGGAAGGACAGATTTCCTACACCTTGTAACCCTGCGGCCTGCTCCTTAGCAGGCAAAACAAAAAATGTTGAGTTTATGGTGATGTGTCTCCTATGCCGTTCGTTGGAGCCATGTTTCTTTTCCTGGAGGCAGTGAGCTCAGGCCCCCGGGGCACAGGTAGTCATCCTGGGAGAGACCTTCCGTAAGTTTCCTCGGTTTCTCCGAGTCAGAGTTTCTTCACCTCTAAAGATGCAGCTACTAATACCGGTTCTGTCGGGTTGTTGCAAACATTCCTTGTGCCAATATAGAAGGAAGGGCCTGCCCATGGTAGGCCCTTAATCAGTGGTGGCTGTCTGAGAATTCTTTTTGTGTTTGTTTTTGTTCAGTGACTTATCGGATGCCCTGGTCATCTTCCAGCTCTATGAAAAGATTAAAGTCCCTGTTGACTGGAATAGAGTAAACAAACCACCATACCCCAAACTGGGAGGCAACATGAAGAAGGTAAACAGTGACTCTCCAGATGTTCCCACAGCCAGGGGAAGTCACAGGCCTGGGAGCGCACCCCGTGAATACTTTATTAGGAGGCTAGACCTAGATAAGTAATGTTTATCCAGGGATTAAATTATAGCACAGCAATCAGAAGCCTGAACGGTTTCATTAAAGTGAGTCCATTATTTCAGTTGATTACTTATTTATAATTCCGTGTTGGATGTCTTTAAACATTATGATGTAAAAATTCTAATTAAGATAATTAGAGCAAGCCAAGCTTCAGGGTCGCTCTTCCACCAGCAGGATGCTTATTCTAATTTCCTTAAGAATTAGAGCTTGGGACTGACAATTTGACTTGTACCAATAGTTTGTCTAATGTCAACACAGTGGGAACACATTGTTCTGTAAAACAGCGATGCGGTTGGCCCGTGTATTTCTCACCATTCCTTGTCTCTTTGGCTCTGAATGATCCAAGCATTGCCACGGGAATACCTCGCTGTCCCACACGTCAGCCCATTATGTGCAGGTAGGATGGAGAATCCAGATTTTCCATGACAGTCTCCATGCCTTCAGCTGTTTTAGGAATGTCATGGATGGGTCACTGAGCATGGCCCTCTATTTCTGGAGTGTGATACAGCCATGACAGTGTTCATAATAATGAACATGAAATTGAATGAAAATGAATTCATTTTGGTTTTGCACTTAGAGTACACTATGAATATGTTTTGGTGGAAGTGATGGGTTCTATTAAAAAAAAAAAGGTGGGAAGTTCTTTGACTAGTTTAGAAACCTAGCATTGCAAAATCAGGCAAGACTTGAGAGATGATTCAGTCTGACAATATTTATTTCATTTCGTATCTTTATTTTTATTATATTTCTCATCGTAGAGGTGATGACATTAGAATGTTTTCCTTCTTGCTCATTAACAGCTTGAAAATTGTAACTATGCGGTGGAGCTGGGGAAGAATCAAGCTAAGTTCTCCCTGGTTGGCATCGGGGGACAAGATCTCAACGAAGGAAACCGCACTCTAACATTAGCCTTGATTTGGCAGTTAATGAGAAGGTAATGTAGCCCAGGGAAATGACTTTTTATTGAGTGCATTATTGATGACCTGGAAAGGTACTAGCAAATAAATGTTCAGGAATGTGATATAAACCAGCGGAATGATATTTTAAGCTAAACTTAAAACCAAAGGAGTGTTTTTTTAAATTTTCCTGGGTTTGTTTTGTTTTGTTTTTTTCCTTTCAGGTCCTTAAGTTTTCTTTCAGGTATTTTGAAACTTTTCTATTAGATTTCTAAACATTTTAGATGGTTTTGTCCTCTTATTGTATCACTTCTGTTTTCATTGTGTTGTGACCCTTTTTATTCCTGATATTTTCTCTGAAATCTACTTTTTTGATGTTAACATAGCCACTCCAGCTTTATCTTGATGAATCCTAACATGACATATCTTTTTCCAACATTTTATTTTTAGATTTGTGTAAGTAACAGTCAATTATCTTTTAAAGAGTCTTTCCAAATAAGAGGAAAATATGCTGTATGTACTATACTTATCCATTTGCCATTTCTGGCACTTACCTTTCCATGGCATAGATCCAGATTCCCATCTGATACCATTTGCCTTCTATCTGAAATGTTTTTAACAGTGTAGATCTGCTGGGGAAGAAGCATTTCCGCTTCCAGATGTCAGAAAAAGTCATTGTTTCCAGTAATAAATCTGCTGTTATTCTTAACTTCATTCCTTGGTATATAATGTCTTTTTTCTCTAGCTTATTTTCAGATTATCTATTTATCACTGTTTTTAAGCAAGTGGATTATAATGGGCTTTGGTCTTTCTCATGCTTGAGGTTTGTTGAACATCTTGAATCTGCGGGTTTGTAGTGTTCATCAAATGTGGAAAACTTGTGGTCTTATTTCCTCAAATATATTCCCTATACCACCCACCCCAGTTTGTTTTGGAGGGACTCCAGGTACGTACTACACACCTATTTGGTCATTTCGAAGTTGTCCTAGGTTCATTGACACTATTCAGTTTTCACCTCTCTTTCATTTTTTCTCTCTGTGTTTCATTTGGGATAATTTCTATTGCTTTGTCTTCAAGGTCACTAATCTCTTCTTCTGGATTGTCTAATCTTACATTAACCCCATCCCATGTATCTACTTTTTTTTTATCTCAGAGATTATAGTTTTCATGTATAAAAATTTGAGTTGGATCTTTTCAGCATCTCCAGTGTCTCTTTCCTCCACCTGCTTAAACACACCGAACATAATTATAGTCGCTGTTATTTCTTGGTCTGTTTCTTATTAATTGGCTTTTATCCTCACTATGGGTTATATTTTGTCACTTCTTTGCACACGTACTAATTTTGCATTGTATATGAGACATTGTGAATTTAACCTTGCTGTGTGCTGATATTTCTGTATTCCTTTAAATATTCTCAAATTTTGTCCTGGGATGCAGTTAAGTTACTTAAACACAGTCTGCTCCTTTGGGGGCTTACTAAAAGTTTAATTAGGCTTGAGCTAGTTTTGTCTCTCTGTACTGAGATAATCTCCTCTGAGTACTGAACTTGATGCTCTAGATATCATGAGGTTTTTCCACTCTGACTGGTGGGAACCAAATTATTTCCAGTGCTGTGTGCTTTCTGAGAATCATTCTGTCCATTCTTTTCTGACTGTTCTTGTTCCAGTTTCTAGTACTTTGCTCACACACACGCACTGAGTAATACTCAGCTAAAGACTTATGGCAAACCCTCTGAAGATATCTGGAGCATTCTTTCTAGATGACTCCTTCCTCTCCAGGCAGCTCTTTCCTCTCTGGTATTCTGCCCCACAAATTTCAGGCACCTTGGCTCCCTTGAGTTCTCATTCCTGTCCTCTCAACTCAGGGGGACTGCTCTGCTGTGCTTGGGTTCTCCTTCTCTCTGCACTGCAGCCTGGAAACTCTTCACACAATAAGCTGGGATAATCTTAGGGCTCACCATGCTTGCCTTCCTTCTTTCAGGGACTACTGTTTTATGCTTACTTTGTCCAGTATCTCTGAGCACCATTGCTTCATATGTTCTTCATTGTGTTTGGGTGCTTAAGGCAGAAGAGGAAGGCTGGTCCCTATTACTGCACCATGGCTAGAAGCAGAATTTCCTGCTAGTTCTTCACGAGATAATTTTAGTTACCTTGTAGAGTTGAATACAGACTTGACTAATGTGAGAACCATGTGGCAATGTTACTTGAACAAGGTAGAATATAATATATAAATAGAAAATATAATAAAAGTAAATGATTTTTGGTGCAAGAGCATGAGCTTGGGAAGAATTTAAGATAGCAAACCTTTAAGTGTAAAATAGTTTACTTTTATGCTTCACTCTTTCCCCTTATCTGGTGGCCTTGACCAGGCAGAAATCTTACATCCTTTTATTGGAACCCATGTTACTATGACTTAATTCATTTACTACCTGGAAGGAAGTTCCAGAAACCACATGTCACATTACATGAAGTCTCACGAGTGAGTGGCAAAGACAAGGTGTGTAGTGTCTCTAGGCACTAGCTTTAATCCTAACCCACTGTCTCTATGCCCTGATATTCACAATGGCCCTCAAAGTATGTCAGTGTTTCCAGGTGATGGGGTGTAATCAGAAGTGATCATAATGGAGTTTTGCTACCTGATTCACACTGACTTTACCAAGTGTAGTGCTCTACTACCCATCTCTAAACCGGGGTCTCCTTGAAGTTTAAAGGCAGATTCACAAGGCTCTTTTGGCACAGAAAACTCCAACGCTAAAGAAACCTCAGCTCCATCTAGAATCATCTAGAATGTCCCTGAACGTCCCTAAGGGCTGCTGTACCAGGGTATTTTCAGAAACATGTGTGACCTCTTCTCTCTTGTCTTTCATGTGTGTGTTTAATTCTTAATAGGCTGACTTGGCTACTGATTTCTTTAAAAAACAAGTCTTTTTAGTTACAATGGTTAAGTTGACTTTTGTGTTTGAATATGATATAAGCTTTGATGTTTTCTCTTTTAATGATTTAAAAAAAAAATAAAACCTCAGGCCAACTCTAAGCCACTTTGAATTTACTAATACCTGAAAATCACCTTGTAATATCATCTTTGTTCCGTTTATCTTATAGAAACAAGGCCTAATGTTGTACTCGAGGGCTGGTGTATATACCATAAGGTCTAGACTGCAGCTGCTGTCCCCAGCTGGCTAATAAGTCACATTTCTCATGAGTGCTTACTCAAGAATGGGGCATATAAGGGGCGCCTGGGTGGCTCCGTGGGTTAAAGCCTCTGCCTTCGGCTCAGGTCATGATCCCAGGGTCCTGGGATGGAGCCCCGCATCAGGGCTCTCTGCTCAGCAGGGAGCCTGCTTCCTCCTCTCTCTCTGCCTGCCTCTCTGCCTACTTGTGATCTCTGTCTGTCAAATAAATAAATAAAATCTTAAAAAAAAAAGAATGGTGCATATAAGAAAGTGGACAGAGAAATATATTACTGTTGAAGGTGATGGAATGACTGATAATTATGGAAATGCCACCAGAGGGGACCTTTTTGTCTCTGTGTTCCACACATTAACAAATCTATTAAATTTAGAGCTAGTTCTAGCTGGAATTTATTTCATTGGATTGCACAGATGTGCTAATTTGGTCATTTATCTGGACAATAAATGGCATGTCATTTTCCCCTCTAAGAACAAATGAGAGACACGTGCTTAAACCTCCCTTTCCCCTTCAGGAGCCTGGAAATCGTTTTCAGATTAGAAAGCTGCCAAATAGAATCTGTATAAATTTGGAGACAAAAGCTGGAAGGAAGGAAGCTGCCAGCAGCCAGCAGTGTCAGACTCCCGCGAATGAACAAAGATGCAGGCAGATGAGGCCTTCACCCCAGTTCAAACAGGCTGTGGATGGTGAATTTGGGATAAGTCCTTGTAAAACAGAACACCACGGTTTGTCCCTCTGGGTCAAATGTCAAATAAGTCAAACAAGCCCTGGAAGACAGGAAGGCAAGCAAGTAATAATCACAGCCCCTCCCGCGGCGCGCGTGCACCCCCCATCCATCCTCTTTTGTTGAATCACGCACCAGCTGAAGCTGGGGCTCGCGACACCCTTTCCCTGTAATAGAAGGCTTCTCAGCACAACGCAGTGTGCAAGCACCAGGGGTGCTGTGCTGGGATCCTGTCTGGAGGTTAATAAAAGCACTATTGCCCCAAAACACATTTGATGGTATGGAGCAATTATCTCACAAGGAAAATCCTAGGTAGACATGGGCCAAATCGATTTTTGTTTAAAATTTTGAATCTACCGCGAGTGCTCCCTGGACTATCCAGAGTTGAGATTCCAATGTCATTCTATCCTTTCTTCCTTTTGTTTTTACCATTGTGCTTAGAGGTGGGGATAGGATTCCGTTTAAACTGTCGCACCTCCCTTGAGGTGGGGGAAGGGCAGTTGTATACTCCCCAGAACTCTGTTGCCACCGTGAGGGGCCGTTCTCAGACCCCTGAATGCAGCCAGCTGCCTCCATGATTTTCTGTATGTCTCTCAGTTTCCCTGTTTCTCGGTGCCTTTGTGTTGGCACCGATAGACTTTTGTATTGAGGTGAGCCTGTGTGTACCGGTTTCTTCCCTAGCTTCTGTCCACTTGGGAGTATTGCCAGGGAGGAAGAATTTCCTCTGCCTCTCGTCCTTCTTTCCAGAATAAGAATCAAATTGGCCTGAGACAGATTAATAGGAGAAAATCAAATTTAATTTTGTATGAACGGGAATCCACACAGACTTGGAAATTCCAAAGATGGTCAGGCTAAATGAAGTTGCGTAGCATTTTGAACTAAGGAGAAGGGGTAGGGACCTGGGACTTCAACGGAAAGGAATGTAATTCAGGAGATGAAAAGACTAAGTGTTTGGTAAACGGATGTGTGGTGGGCCACTCGGAAACATGGAGACAGAGAGGACTTCGATCAAACAGATCTTCCTAGGTTCCTCCCTATCTGCCACACCTTGTTCATAGTATCATGCAATTATCTATGTTGATAGCTCTCTTCTTGGACCCGGTCTTCCTTCCAAATTATTTTCAGCAGATCTGGAGGGAGGTAAAGAGCTTTTCCTAAATCTGCTGTGTTTTGATTGCTTTTAACTCAAAATAATCTTTATGCCCGTGGCCCCTACCTGTCAACAAAGCAGTATGGGTGCCCTGACAAAGGGAAGTAAGAATTCACCTCCGAGACAAGTGGAGCCTCTAGCAGATCAAACTCCATTTGCCCCACGAGGTGGTATGGAGACAGGACGGATGAAACGTGCACTCACCTGCCTTTTCTTACCACGCTCCCCAGGCAGAAATACTTCATTGTTATGGTAAACGCTCATAACTCAATACTCATGCTTGCTATCAGGAAACGGGAAGCCAGTGATGCCACAAAATATCATCTCTATGGACCCATCAAAACTAGGGCCTTTTTCCAGGATATGATTATTTGGAAAATCTGCCTGAGCCTTATCCCGTTCAAATCTGTTAATTCCTTAGCCTTTGGTCTCGTCTCTGGGCCCAGACTGAGCATTTCTCATCTTGACTCTCCTTGCTTTCCCTGGGAGAAAGTTGCTCTGTTTATTGTACCTACCACTCGACTCTTTCATTTACTAGCTCTTGAAACGTCTTGAAAATCTTTTCCCGAAAAACCCAATTCTCGTAACAGTATGCATCTAAGGTGATTCTTATGCTCAGACTGAAGATTAACTGTGGTCTGTGTGTTCCTAATATTTCTACTTGCATGGTATAAGAAGGAAGCTCTTTAATATTTTTCCTTCATTATGCTGGCCCCTTGGGTTTTTCTAACATTGACTTGTCCCTCCATTTTCATGGTTTCTTTTTTTTTTTTTTTAAGATTTTATTTATTTGAGAGACAGAGATCACAAGTAGGCAGAGAGGCAGGCAGGGGGAGAGAGGGGGAAGCAGGCTCCCTGCTGAGAGCCCGATTCGGGGCTCGATCCCAGGACCCTGGGATTATGAACTGAGCCAAAGGCAGAGGCTTTAACGTACTGAGCCACCCAGGTGCCCTCATGGTTCCTTTAAGGAAAGTGTCACTGGTTTGAATCCTTTGCTTTGCTTTCCTTTCCCTCTGTTCTGTTTTCCCTTCCTATCCAGAGCAATGACAGTGCTTAGAAGGAGGTACTCTGCATCTCAGGATAATAACCACAAAGCCGCATTTTAAATTATATTCTAAAAGGAAATAATGTTTTTATTTTATTTTATTTTTCCTGAAAACATAATGGTGTCCAGGCTATCTTCTGAGGCGTACCTAGGAAGAAAAGAACATTTCTACTCTGGCTGCTTTCTGTGTTATTGAATTCCTTAGCGAGTTTTCTCTAGAAATCATTCTTGATTTTGTTCAGGTACACGCTGAATATTCTTGAAGAAATTGGAGGCGGGCAGAAGGTCAACGATGACATTATTGTCAACTGGGTGAATGAAACATTGAAGGAAGCGGCGAAAAGTTCATCCATCTCTAGTTTCAAGGTAAAAGTCTTAGTCTCTTGCTCACGGCCATCTGAGCTATGTGCTTATCTTTATTGTTTTCCCTCTATTTTAAAGTGACCTTCAGTGTGAGGTGTCTGAGGCTTCCCCTCCAATTTTGATTTTGCTTGAATGACCCATTATTGTTTTGGTGGTCACAGGTTATTTCATTGACAAATTTCTTGTCACTTTCTCCTGTAATAATTAATTTTATTTTTTAATGATTTTTTTAAAAGATTTTATTTATTTATTTGAGAGAGAGACAGTGAGAGAGAGCATGAGAGGGGCGAAGGTCAGAGGGAGAAGCAGACTCCTCGTGGAGCTGGGAGTCTGATGTAAGACTTGATCCCGAGACTCTGGGATCATGACCTTAGCCGAAGGCAGACCTTAGCCGGAGGCAGTCGCTCAACCAACTGAGCCACCCAGGCGCCCATGTAATAATTAATTTTTAAAACCCATCATTTTTTTTTAAAGATTTTATTTATTTATTTGACAGACAAGAGATTACAAGTAGGCAGAGAGGCAGGCAGAGAGAGGAGGAAGCAGGCTCCCCGCTGAGCAGAGAGCCCGATTCGGGGCTCGATCCCAGGACCCTGGGATCATGACCTGAGCTGAAGGCAGAGGCTTTAACCCACTGAGCCACCCAGGCGCCCCAAAAAACCCATCATTTTAAACACATAGTTTTAGGCATTTTTCTTCCAAAGTAACATAAAATACGATAATATTGTTTAAATGCACACAGCTTCGTGATTCAGATTATTATCCTAATGATGGTGGAATATAAAAATGCTAAAAGTTCTCCCATGTGGTGTTTTTGGGGGAAAAGCAGTTGTGTACATGTATCCAAATCCCATTTTTATTAAAAACAGCATTATACTTTATTAAATTTCTTAACTCATCTTTCATACATTAGCTGGATCCTTCCTCTAGGGACTTGCACACTTGATTCATAATGTCTGTGTTGTCTTAATTAGGGTTTTTGTTTTTGTTTTTTTGGTTTAAAGGTCAGGAATTAGGGGAAGGGACCCCTTCAGAGTTTGTATTAACATGATTGCTGAGGCAGTTTGTCATGATAATAGCTTCTGCTTCAAAATCAAGAACAAACCGAGAAAAAAAATGAAAATCTCGCCCTACCAGAGAAAGTAGACAATATTTCTGAGTTGTGCTGTACTAGGAACATCCTCCCTGTGAGCTCATCACAGATGATGGCCACCTTTGTCTCTCCTCCAGCTAACCCTTCAGTCTGGAGAGCGGAGCAGACACAGGAGCAGAGGCTGGTGAGAGGTGTAAGCAAGTTCTTCAAAAAAAACAAAAACCAAAAAAGATTTGAAGGGCAGGCTTTGTCATAGCGACTGGACTCTACTGTTGTAGCAAGGAAGCAGCCGTAGAAAATATATAAGTGAATGGGCATGGCTGTGTTCCAATAAAACTTTATTTATAAAAGCAGACAAAGGGCCAAATCTGGGAACACTCACAGTAGGGAACGTGCCCTGAGCACCAGGGGCTCCTTGCTTGTCATGCCTTGTGTCGTCTCGCAGACAGGAAGGCAGCTTTAGTGTTCGCCTCACTTTATCGGCGAGGACACTGGAGCTGCAGAGGCTGAGGTACAGCTACTAATTGCGGGAGGTGATCCGTCAGTGAGCAGAAAGCGCCTTTACCTGCGAGGTGAGGCTCCAGAGCAGCGTGCAGCCATAGGCCGCTGAACCATTACTGTGCAGCCACCAGGCTGATGGCCCAGGGGCGCAGCCTCTCCACAAAACAGCTGTCACTGCCGCCCCGTGAGGTCGCCCTGTGGCTTCGGCGGGGTTCTCGCGGGGACTCACTCTTGAGAAGGTCTGACAGCTCTCTTCCTTCTTGTGTAGCTCAGGGCTCATTTTCTCCTGTCTTCTCACAAAGTCATTATAGAATTGATTAAACACACGTGCACACACACAAGAAAAATGTCAAATTAGCCCCACATTCCTTTTAAGTGAAATCCTAGAAAGAAAACAGTGAACATAGTTCACTCTTGAGTAGCCATTTTGGAACGAGCCCTGGTCCCCTCCTCACCTCTGAGTGCTGCCAGTAGCCAGCCAGCCCTGGCTGTCAGCGCTTGGACAAGACTGTGGGCAGAAAGCAGGAAAGGAGGCCAAATTCACATCCCTCCATCAGGCTTCCCTCGTGGCTCTTCAAAAGGTTCTGTGGAGACGGAAGCTCAGGCTAATGTTGGAAACTGGATTATGATTACGTATTGATTTTATTTCGTAAGAGTCCTCACGTTACCGAGGAGTAAATAAAATTGGACCCACTATATTTTTTTAAATATCATTCCTCTTCTCCAGAGGACCAATGCTAGAGACCTAGCACCTTGCAGGGGTGCTGTAGCTTGTTCCTCGCTAAGAATGCGTTCTGATTTGGACCCTCAAGGTGTGTGGTGTTTGGATTTGACTCTGCTCAGAGGGCCGCGTGCTGTCGCCTCTCCATGCGGGCACTCACAGGTGCCCGGGAGAGGGGAGAGCACGTGGGCACCCTCACAGCTCCGGGCATGAACATGAAAATGCTTACAGTGCCAAAGAAAGAGCCTGGCTTCTTAAGTCGGAGTATCTAGGTTCAAACGCAGCTCTGCCGCTTACCAGTAAGTCACTGAACCTCGGAAACTCCCTTTAGTCACTATGCATTGATGCCTAGACCTGAGGCTGGTGGTGACAAGTGAGGCGACCTAAAGGCAACCTACGAGAAGTTCTGGGCAAGCCGGGAGGCACCGGCAGGTGCTAGTTACTATTGTTGCATTTACTCACGAATCTGCTGGAACCCCCTCCTTGGACCTACGGACTCCGTTCTTTCCCTGAGGTCTCCAAGAAGGGGGCATCTGCCAAAACTCCTGCCCAGCTGGGTCCTCGTCATGATCCCTGCCAGTCAGCTCTGGGATGGCCTGCAAACTCCCTTCCATTCACTGCATGAGAAGGACTCCTTGCCTGTTGGCAGACAGTGGGTTTCCTCCACTTCCAGAGGCACTAGGAAGTCGGTGACACCCCTACCTACAGAAAGGACAGTCGACTTGAAAGCCCATGTGGAATGCTGTGGCATTTCCCAGACCAGGCTGTATATCTTTTGTGTTTAAGAGGAGAGAACCACCCACTTCCCTTGAGCGGAACACAAGTTAAGTTGGGGACATACTGATGAAACCAACTCTTTCTCTCTGTGCAGGACCCGAAGATTAGCACAAGTCTGCCTGTTCTGGATCTCATTGATGCCATTCAACCAGGTTCCATCAACTATGACCTTCTGAAGACGGAAAACCTGAATGATGAGGAGAAACTCAACAATGCCAAGTACGTTAATAAACCTGAGGTGGGGGAGGGGAGGACCCAACTGGCAATGATAGCTATAAAGTCTATTGTTTGTGCCTTTTGGGCAGTTTATTGCGCTATTTGCTTTTTCTTCTCATTACTTACTGTGTCCCATCATCATTACTTTAGATATTGTACAATAGCAGTTTAAGACTCCTAGTGTTAGAATGGGAGCAAGATAAAGGACAACAAGAATATTCTTCCAATTGGTAAGCAAGCCTCTAGTTTCATAAAACCCATTTCCTAATTGTAATCGATCAGAGACTTCCTAAATAAAGTACATGCCAGGCCTAAATATAAACACACCCCATTTGTGACTATCCGTAGATATGACCGAGCAGGACTGGGGTTCAAGACCAGAGTCTTTACCAGCTGGGGAGCAGCTGCTTGAGGGGGGCTTTACCGTGTAGAGTGAGGGGCAGCAGACTACAGTCTATGAGCCAAAATTGGATGGTTGTCTGCTTTTATAAATAAAGTTTTATTGGCATAGCCATGCCTCTTCATTTACATACGTTCTCTAGCTGCTTCCCTGCTAGAAGGGCAGAGTTGAGTAGCTGTGACAAAGCCCACAAAACCTAAAATATTGGCTACCTGTTTTGTTTCTTTTAATGGAAATTTTGCTGACCCATACTCTGGAGTGGTGCCTTTCTCAGAGCCGGTTGTGTTATTTCCTAGGGTTGTCATAACCAAATACCACAACCGGGGCAACTTAAAGCAACAGAAATGTCTTCTGCCACAGTTGCGGAGGCTGTTAGTGTGAGATTGAGAAGTTGGCAGGGTTGGTGGCTTCTGCGGCTGTGAGGGAGAATCTCTCCCTTGCCTCTCTCCTAGCTTCTGCTGATGGCCCGCAGTCCTTGGCTTATGGATAGATCACTCCAGTCTCTGCCTCTGTCTTCACATGACCTCCCCTATGTGTCTGTGACTTTACATGGCTGTCTCCCTTCTGTGTGTGTGTCTGGGTCTCTTCAGGCACTAGTCATATTGGATTAGGGCCCCACCCCACTCCAGCATGGCCTCATCTTAACTAATTACACCTGAAACAACTTTCTTTCCAAAGAAGGCCATAATCTGAGTTACTAGAAGGATAGGGCTTCCATATATCTTTTTTTTGGGGGGGGGGACCACAATTCAATCCATCAGGAAGTTCCAGAATTAACAAGTTGAGTAGTGCCCAGCAGCCCTATATATATATATATATATATATATATATATATATATATATATATATAATCTCAACAGTATTCTTTCTGTTACTAATTTGGGAAATTCAGGGGCCTGTGTTCCTTGTATGCTGGAATTATGAATGGTAACTATAACAGATGGATGGGATAGATGAGGGACACAGAGTGCTATGGAAGAGACAGGAAAGGAAATGAAGATCATCAAAGCAAGTAACATCTAAGATGAAATGTATTGAAAGGACAGTAAGGAGGAGGATAGGGGTAGACAGGTGAAGGAGGGAGAAAGAATACTGCAGGTAGAGGAAAGAATACATATGAAGACCTAGAAATTAAAACAAAATTTAAAAATGTGGGCCTAGTTGTTCAAGGAGAATGTTATTAGGTTTAAAGAACTTGAAGTTCCTTAAGTTAGTTTACAGAGCCCAAAGTCTTATAGTTACTAAGTGGTTTAGCTGAGGTCCAAAGTCTGACATCAGAGCTCTCCAGCTCCCCAAGCACTACTCTCTACAGGCATGATCCAAAATTCCTTTGAAAAATGGGTAAAAGGGATTATACAGAATGCTAAAAATGGTTCTGTTTTGGTGGCACGGTTTGCATGATTTTCTGGAAACTCTTGTTTCTAATTTTTCAACAACTTCCCTCTGTATTTTATAATAGAAAAGTACATTTTTGTTTCATTAAAAATCAATATAGAGGAAGTGATTGAGAAATGGTCAAGGAGAAAGAATGGGGACTACGCCTGCCTGATGCTTTTCATTTAATATGATCAGTAGAGAAAGAATAAAGTTAGTTCACAGAGCAGAGGGAATAATGGGGACTTGGGTAGAATGGAGAATCTCTAGAGTAGTCCTTGTAAGAGGTTGATAGATAATAAATGAGGTGAATAAAAGAATTGCCAGGTAGTAGTGTGGGCTTATTTGAAAATAGATTACAACTCATAAAAATTATCTTCCTATAATTAAAAAGTGAACAAAATGTTCCAATGGAGCTATAATAATCTTATGTGGAAAATGTATAATATAAAACTCTGGCTATACTAGTATTATAGTAACATAAATAAATACATGCCTGTGTGGGCAAAGACTGGAATGGAACAAGGAATAAAACTGATGTGTGAGGTTGAAGAATGACCGATGCACCTCCCCTCTTTACTTCCTTGTAAAAATATTTCTGCGGTGGAAATGGAGTCTGCCAACCTTTCCCAGCGCACATTCTTGTTCAGTTCTATGACATTTTCTGCCGCTCTGCAGCCTAAGAGAATACTCATGGTGAAGGCATCAAAAGTGGCAAGAGCTCAGGGGGTCTCTAAGGACAGATAATACATTTGTAATCATCTTGAGTCTAGACAGCAAGTCTGATAAGAGTCAGGAGCTTTGTTGGGCCAAGATTTGCCCACAGAAATGGGAGGATGCCATGACTGACTGCAAATATTCCAAGAATGAGTTCTTCAGAGTATCTAGGATGTAGTATGTGGTGTGTGGTACGTGGTATGTCGTATGTGGAATGACAATGAGTATGGTCCTGAGGGGTCCCCTTCACACTGTGTTGATCAGGCTCCCCTCATTCTTCCTCTTTCCTCCTTTTTAGATATGCCATCTCTATGGCCCGAAAAATTGGCGCCAGAGTGTATGCTCTTCCAGAAGATCTCGTCGAAGTGAACCCCAAAATGGTCATGACGGTGTTTGCTTGCCTCATGGGGAAAGGAATGAAGAGGGTGTAAATCCCAGTGGGGAGGCCACATGCACATTCCTGATTGCTCAGCATGGGATACCTACAGGAAGCATGGGGACGAGTCAAAGCCATTCCAAAGTTATCAACTTGGTGACGTTATACAGGATTCCAGAAAGTGTATGTTTGTTCAGCCAGGTAGCCTCTCCTGTTTTTAACAAAAACGCTTCATTCTTCGCAAACAAAAAACAAAATCCAATCTCTTACAAATCTTTTTTATTGTTGAATTTATTGCTGCCTTGAAAATCTAGAGAAGAAAAAAACTTATCTTCCAGGCACCCTTCCTGCTTTTGCCATTAGTCAAGGATAGAAGCTGCACTGTTATTAATAATATTTCAAACTTGCTTAATTTGGCTGCCTTTTTTGTTCAGGGTGAGAGCCAGGAGGGGGGAAATCATCCAACCAGTCCTAGAGCCTATTTCTGGCAGCCAGCATTTGATCTGTTACAAGCCTCTCCTCCTGTGCCCCTTCCCTACACTCCGTCCCCCGTAGCTCTGCTTTACACCCTCTCAGAACTGTGCCTTCTCTGTGGCCCACCTCTGCTGCCCATCCTTGTATCTGGGCCCTTTGGAGCATCTGACAGATCAGTCAGGCTGTTGGGGTCCCAAGGTGACTAGCAGAAGTAGGACATCATCAGAGCCTCTCCTCAGAACTAGAGTCCCAAATGTCATCAGTTGTGGTTTTATCGGCCAACAGGAAGCTTCTGTTTTTTAACTCCAGGATTTGGGCTGAGACCTGGTCTAACATCTTGCATACGATGTCCTCCGATTCTTAACTGGGCAGCTTACATCCAAGGAAGGTGTAATTGAGCATTGTACCACCAGGGGGAAGTGTGGAGCTGCAGCAAAGCATCCAGCCTTCCGGGTGCTGGCTCTCCACGCATTTAGCCCTGCATGTTAGTTCTCCTGGTTGTGGTCTGGCTAACTTATCTGGTGACTGGAAGCAATTTGGCTCTGCCTTCCTTTGCTGTTAGATCTTAGTACATCTGATTGCTGCAAGGCCATATTATCAATGTTTACTTTTTTGGTAGTGTAGAAGCTTTTGGCCACCCCCCCCCACCAAGCTCAAGGGAGCAATATGTGCCAATGAAAAGCGTGCCCCCATCCCACCCTTTATCTGCCCCCCCCAATACACAGTCATATCCATATGACATTTAAAGAATTCTGAAACAAAACCAGAGGAGCAGTGTGAATCTGAACCGGCCTAATAGATGATACAATTTCCGTGAAAACCTACTGAAGGCTAGGAAGCGACAGAGCGCTGTGAACCAACACTAGACTCCCTCCACGAGGTATCCTCTTCAGGGATGGCATGTAATGGAACTTAGCCATTTTGCAAAGCAATTGAAATGCCTCGCCCTGGATCTGTTCCTAGGCAGCAGGTTTGAGAAGCCAATCTGTGGCCTCTCCTAGCCCGTGATCTGTATTTCTGCCGCATCTGAATACAAAGTGGTTGGCTTCATCTTAGACTGAACTTAATGTAGCCTCAGATCATTCTCCCCCACCTGCTTCCAGGAAGACTGTTACTGCCTTAACAGGAAATGAAGATAAAATAATGCTCAAGATCTCTCCAAATAAAATGTTCTCTTTATGAGATGTCTCTGGATGTTTCCTTTTGAAAGTTCCATTAGAATGTAGCATGACTTATTACTTCATTCAGCCAACACACACTGAACGCCTAATATGTGGTAGCCATTGTGCAAGGTTTTAGAAATACGCTTCCAAGCAAGACCGGCACTATGCTCGGCTGACCAGGTTCAATAAACTCTCAGGTGTGGTGAGTGATACAAGGGCAGGGCGAGCTTGTAACGGAGAAAACAGTCTAAAGAAAAACCGAAGAGTGAGCTGGTGTTAGACACATTGAACCCAGTGGTGAACAAAAACCAGATGTGGGGATTGGTGCAAGATGGCTTCTAGAGAGTTTGCAGAAGGAATCCTTTTGGCCTGCAGGAACTGATGTCTGCTGTCTAGCCTGGACATCCTCCCTTGGGCTGGGCGGGGCACGGTGGGGAGGAGCATCTGGCAGAGGCTTAGGAATTTTGCACCTGCCAGCATCCTCTGAGATGGGCTGCTATGATGGAGAAGCATCTCTTTGGTTACCTCCTCACCAGCAGAGGATCCACACCCACACGGCTGTTAGGACGCTGGGTTTTTGTGCTCACACCAGGAATCCCAGCTTCACCAGCAGCTTCTTTCTGGAAGTGGCTCTTTCCTAGCCTGAACATTCCTGCAGCTTCCACACATAGGAGGTAGCTGCCTTCTCTGCTGACCAAGAGGCTACAAATCTTAAGTGTTCCTTTTTGTGCAAGACTGCATTGATATGTCACCTGACAGAAAGACTGACCAGTACAGGAGAGCAGCAACAGGTACTCTCAAGGAAAGAAAACTGGCTCTTGGAGAAGAGAAGGCTAATGGAATACAGCAATCTAATCATGATGATTTTTCTAAACTTAGAAGTTTGTTACATTTTAAATAGTCAATCCAAGTCTGGCATCAGAAATTCAAAATTGTACCAAAGGGGCTAGGCCACCTTCCCACCTCTGTGTAGGGAGATAGGCTTTGAAGCCACCTCATATCACATCACTGTGAGCCCATTGTTAAGTCACTGTGAACTTGCACTTGGCCACAATGGAGGTATTTACACCACAGCTGTGATCAAACTCTACACATAGGGTTTTTTTTCCTTATCCCCCCCGGGAGGTGGTTTATCAACCCACCACTCCCCCTGCCCCATCCCCAGGAGCCCTCCTGGTCAGCAGCCACTGCTACTAATTCCTTTTGTATCTTTCTAGAAATATTTCATGCACATAACACACACACACACACACACACACACACTTTTTTTTTAATTACAAGTGTTAGCATTCCATATCCATCATTCTGCATCTCACTTTTTTCACTTAACACCATATCTTGGTGAATGTCCCAGGTTGGTATGTATAGACCTGCTGCCCTATCCTTTCAGTAAGGTATAGTATTTTATTATCTAGGTATCCCAAACTGCATTTAGTCAGGGGCTTACAGATAGATATTTAGGCTGTTTGTTTGCCTCAGCAAACAAGGTCAGAGGATATAAGACTTTTTTCTACTTCTTGTGCACAGAATGTTTATTTTAACTTGACAGATATCTATCAATTTCTGCTCTGTCAAAGTTATTAACATCAGATAGTAAAAACATAGATCCTTAAGTTCCTTCAAATTATTTGACAAAACAGACCCTCGAGCTGATGCCAACTTCTCCATTTTATGCCTATAGAAGCCCTGTTGATCCAGCAAGGAGATAATGGACATATACATGCACATGCGATATGTAACGAAAAATCAGAATGTGATAAATGCTATAATAAATTCATGCATAAAGTATGGGGAAATTTTCAGGGGAAAATTAATTCTGGATGAAGGGTTACCAAAGTTGGCAGAACTGAGCTCCAACAAATGTGAAGGCAGGAACCATGCTTTACACATGTTGAAATCTCCTACGATGCCAAGGGCTTTTCTAGATATTTAATAACGTCTTAAATATTATTAAACATAAGAAAGGTAATAAATGTTTTAAAAATTGATTCGTTTTAAACATAAATAAGTGTTTTCTGACCAGGAGAGATGCCAGAGAGAGGTGGGGAAAATGTGGCGAAACAGACTTACCTACTGAGATTTTAGAATGGAAGGGGTTCCTGTGTGTCTGGAAGTTATGACATTTGAGTCTGTCTGATGCAATATGTTAGACTAGCTGAGCTTTTAAAGTCTCAGCCAACTGAACAATTTTATCCACCTACACAGACACACACTATCTAGTCTGTTTCTGGAAGCAGAACCGTGGTCTTGATTTTAAAAACTACATAGACTCAGCCTGTTGTACACCAGCCCGACTTGGACAGATGCTTGATGCATGACAGACATTTCCTTGGATGGTTTCTGTTCCAACCTTCTTTACAGTTACTCTGCCTGTTGTCACACAGCAGCTGCTGAGATATGATGATGGACTTTTGTTCTCTGTCTACCCCAGTGACCCAATACACTTGGATTAAATGCTGGCAGCACTCTCTGTGAACTTGACATCTTGCCCAGCATGTCCTTGCAAGCTTCATGATCCAAAAACCAGAGCTGATGCTCAGGACAAGTTAGCATTGACTGATCCTCTTGTGAAATCTAGTTACTTTGACAGTTTCCTAATAAAATTCCAGTGATAAAAGCAGCAGTCAAAGACTACACTTTACTCAGTGTCATGTCTCCCTGTTTCTGGAAAAGTTTGCCAACTGAGTTTGTGCATGAGTGACCCCTCAAAAAAATCAAAAAGGAAAAAAAAATTGTGTCAATGTTTTCTCATTTCTAAAGTCTGCATATATTTAATATCCACCTTTGTCAAGCACAAAAACAGGTAATTTAGTCAATACCTATCTCAACATTAACAACTCAGGCAGATTGAAAAAAATGGCGATAATTTTTGTTAACTGGTACGCCAAAATTGGAGATTTCCATTTAAATCGATATTTTAGTTAAGAGAGCTATTATATGTCATTTTTGGAATAGGAGCATTTAGAGGATTAGAATGCATGCAAATATTTAATTATAAAGCTATGTGTAATACTCAAAGATAAATTTAAAATGGATGAACAACCTAAATGTGAGACAGGAATCCTCACACAGGTAGCAACCTCTTTGACCTCAGCTGCAACAACATCTTGCTAGATACAGCTCCAAAGGCAAGGAAAATAAAAGCAAAAATGACCTATTGGGACATCATCAAGATAAAAAGCATTTGCACAACAAAGGAAACAGTCAATAAGACTAAAAGGCAACCAACAGAATGGGAGAAGATATGACATATCAGATAAAGGGCTAGTATCCAATATCTATAAGGAACTTACCAACTCAACATCTGAAAAAAATTATCCAGTCAAGAAATGGGCAGAAGACATGTGCAGGTATTTCTCTAAAGAAGACATCCAGACGGCCAACAGACACATGAAAAACTGCTCCACACCACTTGGCATCAGAGAAATACAAATCAAAATCACAATGAGATATCACCTCACACCAGTCAAAAAGGCTAAAATTAACAAGACAGGAAACAATAAATGTTGGCCAGGATGTGGAGAAAGGGGAACCCTCCTACATTGTTGGTGGGAATGCAAGCTGGTGCAGGCACTCTGAAAAAGAGTATGGAGGTTCCTCAAGAAGTTTAAAATAGAGCTACCCTTTGACCCAGCAATTGCACTACTGGGCATTTACTCTGAAGATAATGTAGTGATCCAAAGGGGCACGTGCACCCGTATGTTTACAGCAGCAATGTCCACAATAGCCAAACTATGAAAAGAACCTAAATGTCCATCGACAGATGAGTAGATAAAGAAGATATAGTATATTTATACAATGGAATGTTATGCAGCCATCAGAAAGGATGAACACTTGCCATTTACATCAATGGGATGGAACTGGAGGGTATTATGCTGGGCAAAATAAGTCAATCAGAGAAAGATAATTATATGGTTTCACAAACAGTGCAGAGGATCATAGGAGAAGGGAGGGAAAACTGAATGGGAAGTCATCAAAGAGAGAGACAAACCATGAGAGACTCTCAATGCTAGGAAATAAAATGAAGGTTGCTGGGGTTGGGGGGTGGCAATTGGGTGATGGGCATTAAGGAGGGCTCATGATGTAATGAGCACTGGCTGTTGTATACAACTGATGAATTACTGAACTCTACATCTGAAACTAATGATGTACTATATGTTGTTGGCTAATTGAATTTAAATTAAAAAATAATAAAGCCATGTGTAGTATAATGTAAAAGTTGACAATTTGGCAGGTATTCCTGGACTTGGCTATCTCAAGGACCCAATGATGAGTCCCAAATAATCAAACTTCCTTGCTCAAAGGGTAGTGCTCAGGTCAGAGGGACCTGGACACTGGTTAGCCCTTGCCACAGACCTATAAAATCAGAATATGCATTTTAATCAGATTCCCAGTTAACTCATGTGCACATTAAAGTTTGAGAAACACTGTCCTAAAATAATAGAAGCCCCCTAAAAGACCTATAGTTGATAGGTACTTAATTCAACCAGCTTCAAATTCAATTAGACACTAGACATTAGACATTTGGGACACTTAGGAATCTCCTGGGGATCTTGTTAATACACAAATCTCCAAGATCCCACTACAGATTCAGTGCCTTTAGAGGTGGTGGGCCTGGGAGTTTGCATTCTCCACTAAATACCCTAGGAGAGTCCATGACTCACAGACCGCACCTGGAGAAGCACTGGTCCAAGGCAGCTGTTCCCAACCCTGGCTGCACATTGAAATTACTTCGGGGCCTTAAAAAAAAATTGTTGATGCCTATACCCCTCCCTCCAAGATTCTGATATAATTGATGTGATGGTACAGCTTGGGCAGCCAGATATTTGAAAGATCTCCGGATTACTCCACTATGGGGTCAAGTGTGAGAAACACAAGTCTGTAGCCTGGTGTACTCTTCAAAGGGCAGGGGTGGATGAAGCATGTTAGAAAGTGGGGAGACCAATACAAGGCTCGATCCCAGGACCTTGAGATCATGACCTGAGCCAAAGGCAGACGCTTAACTGATTGAGCCACCCAGGCACCCCAAGGGATGATGATTTAAAAAGGGGGAATGAACTATGAATTCTGTTACACTGAAAAGAAATAAAAAAGGGGGGGGGATGAAGGGATGGAAATTTCCAAGGACAAACCTTGCTCTGTTCACAATTTAGCCATCCAGCCAACACACATTTGCCTGTCTGGGTGCCAAGTAAGCCCCTTGGTGCCCCAGGTTTCAGGCTTTTGCTAGCCAAAGCAAGGGAATTGGAACCTGAGGTAGAGTTCTCTGCCTTCCCAACTCAAATCCTCCTCTTCAGGGGCCTTGGAGATGGCATCATCCTTTCTCCCCTGTAGAAAAGTTTGGCCAGCTATGCCAAACCTTTGTGCAAATCATAAAAACTGCCTCACTCTTCATGAATAAACATGAGAGATAATGTGTGGAGAGAAAAAACATTTATCAATTAAGTGTCTTCAAAACCTCCCAAGATTATGGGGCTTTAATGGCTGAATGATTTTGAAAAGAAAACTTGTAAATTGAACTGCACCTGAACTCATAATAAAAAGCCACTAAATTAATTGACTCTCTTAGTGCTTACCCAACAATAAGCCTGAGCTGTATATCCAAGGGAGGCCAGCCGAGATCTCTGTGGCATTTACCCTGATCCTCAGGCTGCTCCCAATGAGAGACAGGCAAAGGAGACCAGTCCTCACAGGGGAAATTATCTTCTTATGCAGTCTTAACAAAGGCTGAGGGGTAGGGCTATTGAAGAAGCACTTGCCATATTAGTTTTGCTAGCTAATGTTCTGAAATGGCTGGAGAACAAAGGTATAAATTAGATGGGCCCCAGGGGACATGATTCAATTAAATAGATCCCTCAGAACTAGATTGCCTTCTGGGGAGGCAACTCATGTCCTAACTCTCTGGGAGCATCAGAGGAAAGGGACGAGCTGTACCCAAGGTCACGAGGAGCTAGATAAAGCCCTGGGCAGAGAACATGTTGGTCCCCCACCAATCCCCTTCCTGGTTTATCTTTTTAACGTAAGTGGGACATTTTGAGCACCTGTTTCTGCCAGTTGCTTTCACATGTTACCCTAGTGAATCCTTACAACAGCCCTCTGATGTAGGTTATTATTAATCTCATTTTTCAGAAGAGGAAACTGCACCTCTGAGAGTCTAAGAGATTTGCCTGTGAGCTAAAGGTGGAGTCCATCTGATCAAACTTTGTGTTCTTTTCATTCTTCACAAGAGGTACCAAGGTCAGAAATCTCAAGGAGAGATGCAGAATGAGAACTTGCCTCCAATTTTTTCTTTTTTCTTTCCTTCTTTCCTTCCTCCCTCCTTCCTTCCTTCCTTCCTTCCTTCCTTCCTTCCTTCCTTCCTTCCATCTTTTTCTTCACAAAATAAGCCCAACTTTTTAGTGTAAAGTTTGAGGAATTTTGGCTGTAAACAATTGTGTAACTACCACCACAGTCAAAATGCAAAATCTTCCCACCACTCCAAAAAAATGCTCCTGTACCTCTCTGCAAGTTGATCCCTTCCTCTCCAGCCCCAACCCCTGACAACAACGACCCTATTTTCTGTTTCTGTAGTTTTGCCTTTTATAGTGTGTCATATAGACAGGATCATACACTATCAATCTTGTAGTATCTGCCAGTTTTACTTGACATGATGCTTTTGAGATTTATCCATCTTGTTGCACATTCACTAGTCTCTTCTTTGATACTGCTGAGGAGCATTTCTCTGTGTGGATGCACCATAATTTGTTTATTCATTCCCCAGTTGATAGACATTGGATTGGTTCAAGTTCTCTTTTTTTCTCCTTTCTTTCTTCCTTTCTATTATGAATAAAACTGCTAGAAACACTCAACTTTTTGATTATTCAGCTGTTGTAAATATTCAGATCTTTGCATAGCCATTGTTTTCCTTTCACTTGGATAAATACCCAGGAGTTGAATTTCTGGGACATATAAGTATGTTTAATTTTATAAAAAAATTGTCAAACATTTTCAAAATGGCTATAGCATTTTGCATTTCCAAAAGCAATGTGTGAGTGTTTAAGGTGTTCCATAGCCTCACTATTGCTTTATAGTGTTCACCTTTTTCATTTAGCCATACCAGAGGTGAGTAGTGACATATCCTTGTGGTTTTAATTTGCATTTCCTCATTAACTAATGGTGTTGAGTGTGTGATTACTGGCCATTTGTATATTTGGGAAAGTGTCTATGCAATCTGCCTTTTGAAAATTTTTTTTTATCTTACTCTTGATTTACAGGTGTTCTTTATATATGTTTGATACAAATACCTTATACCCAGTATGTTTTGAAAATATTTTCTTTCAGTTCATAGCTTGTCCTTTCATTTTGTTGAAAGTGTCTTTTGAGAAACAAATGCTTTTAATTTTGATGAAGTCCAGTTTTTCATTTTCTTTTGCTATTTGTGTTTTTTTATGCTCTATCTAAAAAATCTTTGCCTGACTCAAGTTCTTTGGGTTCAGCCATAAGAAGCCCCCCACAGGAAAACAAAAGAAAGGAGGAAAGTGAGGTCAGCTCCTTCCCTGCAAGACTAGGAAAAAACTCAATGAGAAGTCACAGTTCCTGTCTGTGAGCCCTCTGCCTATGGCTCTATTTCCAGTTTCTTATTCTTTCAGTGCCTTGTTGTTACTAGTCTTGGTGTACTCAATAATCTTTTGTAATTTCCCTATATTCCATCCACATCAGTGTTAAACAATACTTTTATTAAACTGCCCACAAATTAACTGAATTGAGTGTACCATCTTGCAATACTCACCAGGAAGTCTTCTTAGGTTCCACAAAACATTCAGACTCACAAAACCTTCACCAGCCTCCTTCAGCACCATTCACTCAGAGATGTATAAGATAAAAACCAAAGCTTGACACAAGGCAATGTCAGGGGTTCCTCTTGTATTTGAGCAGTTCTTGGAGGAGTCCCTAAAACACTCCACACAGCTTGCCAGGCTCCCCAAATGACATTTCAGTGTGAAGGAATGAGATTTACGTTGGGCAGGTGTAAGAATCACCCTGGCTTAGAAGCCCCATGCCCCCAGTAGCCAAACTTTTGTAACTGGGTCCCTGTAGAGACATCCCCAGATACAAAAGTCACCACATTCACAGAAGCCTAAGGCTGTGATGTCCCAATCAGCTCATTTATGGTGTCTCCCAGCCCAGATACAATTTACCCAGAAAGGGTTATTTCTACCATAAACAGTATCACCTTAAACTTAGTTGACATGTTACCTTCATCAAGTTCTTAGGGGAACAGAGTGAGAAAGATAAGCGAAAGTCACATTTTCATGCAGAAACATCTATTCCCCATTGGATCACAGGCTATATATTCTCTGTATCTCTTTTGGTGTATTTAAACTATCTTGGAAAAATGGTAGTATGCTAAAATCTGCCCTATGTTTTTATGCATTTCTGCTTGTATTTCTATGACATTTTCTTTATATTTTAATGGTATTTTTCAACTCATAATGTTTAATGACTGTTATGTATTAGTTATACCTGTTATCGATTCCAATTGATCTTCCTTCTCTTTAATGCTTTTGTGTTGACTGAACTTGCTTTGTTTGATCTCAACACTACCAACTTTAAAAAATTAATAGACTATTTTTTAGAGAAGTTTTAAGTTTACAGAAAAGTAGATCAGAAAATACAGAATTCTTACAGTTGCCCTCATTATATCCATCTTTGTGGGGTTCGATTTGTTACAATTGATTAATCAATATTGATACATTATTATTAACTAAAATCTATCATTTACATTAGGGTTTACTCTTTGTGTTGTACCTTCTATGGATTTTACCAAATATGATGACATGTGTCCCTCATTATAGTATCATACAGAAGAGTTTCAGTGCCCTAAAAACCCTCTGTGTTCCACCTATGCATCCTCCTTTCCTCCCCTCAACCCGGTGCAACCACAGATCTTACTGTCTCCAGCCTGGCTTTTTCTTTTTTCTTTCTTTTTTTTTTTTAAGATGTTATTTATTTATTTATTTATTTGTCAGAGAGAGAGAGAGAGAGAGAGAGAGCACAAGAAGGCAGAGGCAGAGAAAGAAGCAGGCTCCCTGCTGAGCAAGGAGCCTGATTCGGGACTTGATCCCAGGATCCTGGGATCATGACCTGGGCTGAAGGCAGCAGCTTAACCAACTGAGCCACCCAGGCATCCCTAGCCTGGCCTTTTCCAGAATGTCATATACTATGCAGCCTTTTCAGATTGGCTTCTTTCACTTAGCAACATGCTTTTAAATTTCCATGTCTCTCTGTGGCTTGATAGCTCATTACTTTTTATTGCTCCATGCTAGCTTTTGTTTCTGTTTTGTTGATGTCTCATTCTACATACCTCTTATCTTTAGCTTTTATAAATCGTCTTGCTTTACGTGTAAACTTATAAAAAGCTCAGACTGGCTACCTGCTACTGGGGGAGAGGCAGGAGATCTGAGAGCTTTCTCCTATGCTGCTGAAGGCTGAGGGCAGAGAGGAAGGTTGAGGGCAGATCCTGAGGCAATTAGACCCCAATCCCTGCAAAAGAGAAGGATCTGCTCCTGTTTTTATAATTTGAGACTGTGAAAAATAACATCTAATGAAAATAACAGCAAAGCCTAAACCCGGTCCACTGCAGCCTAGATTGGCTCAATCCTTCACACTAGTGGACTGACGAAGAAGATATATGACCATTCTGAACATAAATACTATTTACTTATAGCCAATACTATTATTTTATACATAATATCTCAGATTCAATTAAAAAAAAAACTGTAAGTAAGTGAAAAACCAAGAACGTGTGACCTAACTTTAAGAGAGGAAATGGTTAAAAAAAAAAAGAAGAAAAGATACAGAAATTGCTACGCATGAGCAGCAGTGAAAAGAAAATTCAAAGAAAAAAATCTGAATACAAGTGTCAGATATGAAAAACATGATATGGAAATGAAGAATTATTTCAATGGACTTATCAGCAACCTGCAATAGCAGGGAAATGAATAAGTGAACTAGAAAGTGTACAAGCCAAAGCACAAGAGAAAAAGAATAGCTAAGAAAGAAAACACAGAATTTTTCTAGTTATTTTTGCTGTTAAAAAAAAATACTGTGAACTTAATGGTTTAGGTTCACACTTCCACAATCAACTGACTTTATGTAAAAAAAAATTGACAAAGTGATTCCACAGGGAAAAAAAAAGTCTTTAGGAAGTAGTATGAGAAAAACTGGATGCCATAAGAACTAAAGAATGTCAATCCCTGCCTCATACCGCACACAAAAATGAATTTGAGATGGGTTCTAAGCTTAAAAGTAAAGGCCAAAACTATAAAGTTTCAAGAACAGTTTGAGGACTTTGAATTAGTCAAAATTTCTTGAACAAGACACAGAAGTGCCAATCACCAAAGCAAAACTTATAAATTGGACTTAACCAGAATTAAAAATGTCTGCTCTTCAAAAGACACCAATAAGAAGACGGTGAGCCACCAATGGGCCAAAAATATTCACAAAACATATATCTGACCAATTAGCTATATAAAGAAGCCATACAAGTTAGGATAAAAATTATGACAAAAAAGAGGAACAAGTGAATTTTCCAAAATGGTCAAAAGACTCTAACAGAGTCTTCAGCTCAGGTCATGATCTCAGGGTCTTGGGATGGAGCCCTATATCCAGCCGCTGCTCAGCAGGGAGCCTTCTCCCTCTTCCTTTGTCCCAACCCCCACCCACCCCTGCTAGTGCTTATATGCTCAGGCTCTCTCTCAAATAAATAAATAAATAAATGTTTTTAAAAAGTAGTAAAACATGCTGAGCAAAATAAACATAACACAAAGGAGTACATGCTCTAAGCCATAGACTGGATGTTTATGTCCTCCCCATCCTTCACTCATATGCTGAGGCTTAATCCCCAGTATGACGGTGTTTGGACGGAGCTTCTGGGTAGTGATTAGATCATAATGGTGGATCTCTCATGAATGGGATTAGTGCTCTTATAAAAGAGACCCCATCGAGCTCTCTCACTTTCTTTCTGCCATGTGAGAATATGGCAAGAAGGCAGCCATCTATGAACAAGGGTGTGGATTCTCACCAGACACTGAATCTGTGCCCTGATCTTGGACTTTCCACTTTCCAGAACTGTAAGATATAAATGTTTGTTGTTTAAAGTGATTCAGTCTATGGTATTCTGGCTGTAACACCCTGAACTGACTAGGACAGTATATGATTCCATGTAGTTCTAAGATAAGCAAAATTAATCTATGGTGATAAAATCAGAACAGAGGCTGCTAGAATAAAGGGGAAATTGATTGGGAGGGATATGAAAGAACTTTCTGGAATGATGGAAATTTTCTATACTTGATAGAGGTGCGGGTTACTCAAGTATATGTGTTTTTCAAGACTAATTTACTCAAACACTTAAATCTGTGCATTTTAATATATGTACCTCGGTTTTAAAAAGATAGTGCCACTGCTGCCTAGGACTGGTTTATAAGCATCTGCTGGTTTGTAGGAGACAGAGGAGTAACTAAGCTAGGAGTGACTAAGCCAGTAACTAAGTTAAGTCATCCTGACTGGTGACTAGACCTTTGAAAGCCATGACATTATCATGGTGTAGAAAAAACAAAAACTAGTTTAAGACAGTGTTCTGGATTGGAAACCCAGGGGCTGCTTGTGCAGAGAATGGAGAAAAGTAAGCATAGAAAGTGAAAGGCGGGGCGCCTGGGTGGCTCAGTGGGTTAAAGCCTCTGCCTTCGGCTCAGGTCATGATCCCAGGATCCTGGGATTGAGCCCCGCATTGGGCTCTCTGCTCTGCGGAGAGCCTGCTTCCTCCTCTCTCTCTGCCTGCCTCTCTGCCTACTTGTGATCTCTGTCTGTCAAATAGATAAATAAAATCTTAAAAAAAAAAAAAAAAGAAAGTGAAAGGCAGGAAAGGAAAACAAAAGATTTCAAAATGAGTCTGCAAACTAAAGTTCCAAATTACAGAAGAAATCAAATGCTAAGAGAGACAGTCAACAAAACCAATACTCAGAGCATGAATTCACCTCAAATACAACTAATCCTTTAGCTCAAGTCTAATACAGACATTAAAATAAGTATCCTAAGTATTGTCAGCAAGAGCTCTGAAGGAACCATGTCTATTAAAAATTAAACAACAAAATGCTTTAAAATGATATTTAAAAATACTGATATAAAAACATAATGGGGGCATCTGGGTGGTTCAGTGGGTTAAGCAGCTGACTTTGGCTCAGGTTATGATCTCAGGGTCCTGGGACTGAGCTCTCCAACAGGCTCTGCACTCGGTGGGGAGTCTTCTTCTCCTTTTCCCTCTCTCTCTGCTCCTTCCCGGGCATATGATCTCATTCTCTCCCTCTTGCTAATAAATAAAATCTTTTAAAAAATAAAAATGGATAAATGTGAAAAAAGCGACTGTAAAAGTTGGAAAAGATTTGTAAAGTTATTGAAAAAAAAACACAATTATAAGACATCCTGAACTCTGCTCTTATTTTAGATGCTTGTGTTCAATTCCAAGACATCTTACTATTTCTCAGTCACAATTTCTCCAATAAAATTTTTTGATGGATTAAAAAAAAAAAACCACTGGTCAGTTGACTATGTAGTCTAAACTAAACACAAAGAATGAATTTGTGAATTTTAAGGTGGTCCTGAGAAATTCTTGCCCAGGATTCAGCATACAGAGACACAGACTATGATTTTTAAAAACATGAAAAGACAGTTACAAGACATGGAGGGTAGATCAAGGAACTCCAAAGGGAGCCCCTAAAAAGCACTAGCAGATAATAGCGGAAGAAATAATAAAATGGTTTTCCCGGGTTGAAGAAATATCTAAATCCTCGGATCAAAATCACATTCCGTGTACCAAGCTAGATAATAAAAAGTAAATTCACATCTCGACAAGAGTAATGGAGCTGAAGAGTATCAAAGATAAAGATAATCCTTAATCCCTTAAAAGTCATCTAGTAGGAAGAACAGCTGATCTGCAGGAGAACAAGACGTGACAGCAGATTCCTACCTTACCGCAGTAGATGCCAAAAGACAACGGAAGAACTGTCACTAGAAGGTCACATTTGGCTAAACTAGTCTTTGGAAGTGAGGGCAGAATGAAGTTCTCGTCCAACAGATGGAGCACAATAGAATCTACCACCAACAGATCTTCACTAAAGCAACTTTTCAAAGACTGCCTCGGCAAGAAGAAATGTAAACCCAAGAAGAGACAGGATAAAACTAAATAGGGAGCACCAAAATGGATAAAATTTGTTAGTAAACTGCCACTGTTGATTGTTATTTTAAAGTTACTTTTTGTGTTTAAAAAAAAACAAGGTAAAAGTCCTTGGGTTAGTTTTTCCTCACTCCCCTCAGTGTAGTTATGTCACTCATTAAAACTATTTGTTTTTGCTTGTATTCATTTTATTTACTTGTTAGTTTTGAGTAAGTGAAAAAATAATGTGATTCTAAAATTCTGTGGTATTTTCGAATTCTGAAGTATTCGAAAATATTTACTCAAAAAAGCGTCCCGCCTCCCATCTCTTCTACCCTGTTCTTATTCCTGCATCTTTTCCACTCAGTTTTTCTACCTACCTGCTGTAGGTAACCACAGTCTAGTGGATTTCTGGTCTAGTCTTCCCATGTATCTTTCTCTAAAAGTGGTCAGACACATGTGTATATCCATTTTCTTCTTCCTTCTTATATAAGAGGTAGTTTCAGTGGTGCCGCCTTCATCCATTGAATATGTTTTAATAGCTTTGAATCACAGAGAGAAAAGTTTGAAATCTCAATCCTTTACTTCTCAGAAGTCTGTTGTGGGAAATTTGTTTTATTTTGCAGATTTGCCTGCCCTGTCCTCAGAACATTCTAATCCACTGACCAGTGGGAATTTGGAGATAATACCTGGGCTTCATCCACTTACAGAGGTAAGCTGTAGCCTCATACCAGACAAAATGTTGTAAGTCAGATGCTACCTTCAGAATGACATGTGATGAGCTTTGATTTAGATAATGGCTCTTATGGTGACCTTTCCTAAATAAACATGATTCAAAGCAAGCCTATTTTTTTTTCTTTTGGCCAGAGAACTCTCTAGGACATAATATTCCTATTCTCCTATAGGTGGGCCCATCACTTCATGCAAACAAAGAAAATTTTCTTTAAATGGAGATACTACAATCCTCCATACTACAATCCTCTACTTCTTACCCTTGCAAGAGCCAAAAAGTTGAGAAACTCACCTTCTATGTCTTCATCTAAGTTGAAAATGTTGAAAAAGACAGAGACATGGAAGAAGACCTCTTTCTACTCCACAGGAGACCTCCCACAGCATGGGTTACAGCCATGAATCAATACTCTAGGGCTATTTTTCTTAAAAAAACCAGACACATTTCTGCAACATTACTATACTTTTATTCTTGATCTCATCTTCCCTGAGGAGTTAAATATCTCCTAGAGAGTCGAATGTAAGAACAACTCTCATCATACTTTATTTTTTGAGGGTGAAAATAGAAGCTAAGTCAATTGATCACAGAAATGAGAGGGAACATGCCATTATATTTTAACCAGTGTGTAAAGAAGGCTCTTATGTAACCAGTCATCCTGGCCCTTCTCTCCGGAGAATTTTGTTTTTCAGCAAATTGCTGTTGGGATGAAGCTTTATAGCTTTGGCGTCCTCGTAGCCATCTTCCTCTTGTGTGAGCAGCATGTCTTCGCTTTTCAGAGGTAACCTAATAGAACCTTAAATAGTGGGTGGCCATTTTCCTCACTTGTTTGCCCCACATGGAATCTAGTCAGTGTACTAACCTGGGGAGGAAAATGTTAAAAGTTTGAAGGTCAGCTCTTTCAGAAACTTTCCATGTTTCCCTGACAAACAGTACATTTCAGTGTAATAAGGCTCTCACTAGATTCAGGGTCTTTTTTTTTTCTTTTCTTTTCTGTCTCTACTTTTATTACTGAGAGAAAGTTGGATGATATGTGTATTCAGTGGCTAGGAAGATTAAAGAAACGGAAGCTTTTATAAAAATAATTATTCATACTCTAACACATCACATGATTTACATTTTTTGGTCTTCATACACAAAATATATTAACTGGGTAATTTGTATTAACTATGAATAATACAACTATGGGTAACTGAATATTTTCCTCTTGTACATAGAACAGAGGAAGGAGAGGAAGGATAAGGTATGAAATAGGAGGTTTAGGTTATGCATGGGTTTTCACAAGAGATATGAAAGGAAGAAGAGTTATCTTATAAAGAACACATATATGAATGTATCTAATTCTTATTTTGCTTAGTTGAGTGATTCCCTAGAGAGTTCTTACTATAAACTACTTAGAAGAGTACAAATGGAACTTGTCTTCTAACATATATAATATATGGTAAATATCCCCAGCTATGTGTAATACTGTGATGTATTTACTAGTGAACTCGTAAACTTTTTTTTTTGAAAGATTTTATTTATTTATTTGTCAGAGAGAGAGAGAGAGAAAGAGAGAGAGCAAGAGAGCGAGCACAGGCAGATAGAGGCAGAGAGAGAAGCAGGCTCCCTGCTGAGCAAGGAGCCCGATGTGGGACTTGATCCCAGGACGCTGGGATCATGACCTGAGCCGAAGGCAGCTGCTTAACCAACTGAGCCACCCAGGCATCCCAACTCATAGACTTTTAAAATTGGTATTATTTCATTTGGAATCATCTTATTTTTTTCCTTTGTTTTGTTTCTGTGATTCTTTTCTTCTCCAGTTACCTCCAAGACAAAAGCCTCTCCTGATTTGGTGAATAGTAAGGAGTGAAAAAAATCAACCAGGGACAGGAAAATTCTGTCAGAAATATTTATCTCGAGGCTGGGTGGCTCAGTCGATTAAGCTCTGCCTTCGGCTCAGGTCATGATCCTGGGGTCTTGGGATCAAGCACTGTGTGGAGCTCTCTGCTTAGCAGGGAGCCTGCTTCTCCCTCTCCCTCTGCTTCTCCCTCCCCTCCCCTGTTTGTACAGATTTGCAAAATCTGTACAAAAAAAAATACTTTTCTGAGTCAGAAAGAGCCATGGGATAGCATTTAAGAAAACAGAGCTTGACTTGAGAGCCTGATGCTGTGTTTGTACATCATCACTGTTTTCTTTTTGTTCAATATGATTGTCAAGTGTCCTGCAATGAAGTCCATCACCAAATAATGATTGTTATTGAATCGACATGGGAGTCAGATTGCTGGAGTAACTGGTGACCTCTATCTCTATGTGTTATCAATAAATAAGATGCCTATAAATTCTTTTTTTTAAAGATTTTATTTATTTATTTGACAGACAGAGATTACAAGTAGGCAAGAGAGGCAGGCAGGGAGAGAGAGGAGGAAGCAGGCTCTCCTCGGAGCAGAGAGCCCGATGCGGGGCTCGATCCCAGGACCCTGGGATCATGACCTGAGCCGAAAGCAGAGGCTTTAACCCACTGAGCCACCCAGGCGCCCCATGATGCCTATAATTTCTAAGGTCCTTGCCAGTTCTAATATCCCGTAACTTGGTAACTGGCTTTAATTAAAGGTAGGGAAGAGGGAAGGAGGAAATCTGATATCAACACGTCAGGCTGGGACCGGTAGACACTGGCAGGATCATCCACAGGGGGAAAGGGAAGGAATTCATGGTTATTTAGCACCATGTGTTGCCTCAGGTGCTGGGCCAGGCATTTAGTAACGCCATCTCTTTAAATGCCTACAATCCTACACCCTAGGAATCTTGATGGCGACATCTTACAGAGGAGGAAACTGAGCCCTATAGGAAGGATAAATCATTTGTTCCAAATCAAACAGTAAGGGTAGAGTTTGAATTCAAACTCATGTTCGCCTCATTTCAGCTTGCTTCCCTGAATCGCATTGCCTGTAAAATCTGGGAATTAGGTAGAAAGCGCATCTGATGGAGGTCTGATTTAGTCACTGTGAGCCTGCAGAGAAGACAGGCCATCCAGAGTGCAGCCTGGGAGAGGAACCAGCTGGAAGTTCAGTGTCAAGGGCCTCACCTGGCAGCGGGTCTTCTTTGGTGGCGTGGCTCGGCCCCTTGGCAGTTGGCTGCTTCAGAGCCTGGAGGGCTCACCCACACACTGCCGCCTGCATCATATCATGAACTGAACTCCTAGATAAGACGATCGTTAGTGAGATCCTTCAAAAGGTTTACCATGTCGCTTCAAAATGAGGAAGCGTATAACAGTTTAGTGAACTAAGTATGCAAATAAAGGACTTACACACACACACAAACACACACACACACACACACACACAGCAAAGAAATGAATGAGAATATTCTTTCAGGCACGGCTTTTCTTACTGTTTCTTGCTTCAGCATATATTTTGGAGTCTGATCGATACCTATGCTTGAAGTGGGGATAAGAATAGGGCTATAATTTAACCAATCACATGGTATTGAAAATATTGTCTATGTGTATTAGGGAAGGGAGACTTGCTGCTCCGTGGGCAGATATATACCTGATTCCTCCCTCCCATGCCTCCACTAGAAAAAACATTCCAAACTCTTCTTTCTGTGAGTAAAAATAATTTTTTTTAACCAACTGTTTCTGAGCTCTGCTTTTCCAGGAACAGCCCATTACTGAAGCTAAACGGGAAACCTAATTTCATTTAGGGTGAGAGACTCTGATGAATTATTTCTGGGGGCAAGAATACAATCGCTCCTAAAAAGAGCTTTGGGCTGGCTTTTCCAAAAAGCTGTACTTTTCCCTAAAGCTGTACTCTGTTACTTGTCGTGATCATTTTCCTAACAACACTTTGTATTCAGGCGCTCTCTTACTGGCTGATTTGTAGGCTGATTTTGAGATGTCTCGTCCCCGAAATGCCCCCACCCGAGAACGAAAAAAGTTCTAAAGGCATTAATACCATACGCCAAAGAGAAAAGCAGCCAAACAAACAAACACCAAAATATTGTCTCCGTAGTCACTTGCTGTTCAAGGCCGAACAACCCTAAAGGGCAAAAATAAAACCCTAGCAAGAACCTTGTCAACAGAGACATTCATTGTATTGGGCTCTCGTGAGCTAAGGGCAGCCTGTCAGCGGAGGCAATTTATTTGAAATAGGAAAGTAGGGGAAAGTACGCAAAGAAGGAAAAAGAATCAGGAGAATGGTTGAGGAGAGAGGGCTTCTGAATTATTAATAGACCACAGGACTTGATCCCTCTGTCAACTTCATATACTATCTGCCACCCGGAGACCCGTTTATCATCTTTCACTTAGCTCCCCCTGATATATTATTTTCATCTTAAAGAACAGGGCACTGGTGGTCTTAAAACGTC
>PISX010015305.1:0-50026 GCA_004024625.1 Mellivora capensis | reverse complement strand
AAAAAAAAAAAAAAATACTGCTATATTACACAACTATATGTCCCATACCAACATAAGACTCTATCTAGATGTTAGACTTTTGGTTTACATTTGATTTGATTCAGCCTTATTCTCCCCGTACAGACTGTTTTAGAACTAGTTCAAAGTGGTTAAAAGATTTCAGAGACACATATACAAATGAACAGTTTGATTTTATCCCTATGTGGGATAAGTATTAAAAAGGGGCGCCTGGATGGCTCAGTGGGTTAAAGCCTCTGCCTTCAGCTAAGGTCATGATCCCCGAGTCCTGGGATCGAGCCCCGTATCAGGCTCTCTGCTCAGCAGAGAGTCTGCTTCCTCCTCTCTCTCTGCCTGCCTCTCTGCCTACTCGTGATCTCTGTCAAATAAATAAATAATCTTTAAAAATATTTGTCAATCCTCCCCCCCAAAAAAATTGTTAGCCCAAAGAACCAAAGACTTCTAAGAAGTTAGAAAAGAGGTTATGATACAACCAATTGAGGAATCTCAGTATTCAGAAGCTTTTCAAAAAGAAACTATATGTCATTACCAAAAAATTTTTGAAGTTACCAGTTTTAAAGTAGCATACAACTATACGAGACTTCACTGATGCTTAATAAAACAACCCTACAAGTATAAAACCAATAAACTAAACATATCCATGCAATAGCTATATAAAGGATTTTCAAGTATAATGAAATAGAATAAACATTTAAATAACTTTTAATTATAGAAAATCCTTGGGGCACCTGGATGGCTCAGTGGTTAAAGCCTCTGCCTTTCGCTCAGGTCATGATCCCAGGGTTCTGGGATCAAGCCCCATATCTGGCTCTCTGCTCAGCGGGGAGCCTGCTTCCCCCCTCTCTCTCTCTGCCTGCCTCTCTGCCTACTTGTGATCTCTCTATCAAATAAATAAATAAAAAAACTTAAAAAAAAAAGAAAATCCTTGCTTCACTTTTAAGAAACAGCACAACTTACATGGGGCTTAATCAACTGAAGAACAGAAAGAAAAACAAGGATGGCTATGAACCCAAAGTAAATCAAATCTAAGCTGGAGAACTTACCTCATAAAAGACCCAGCTGCACATGCAATATTTTAGTATGAAATATAATTTACAATTGAGGAAAGTGATCGATGGGTTTTTCTACTACTAAAATATATGCAATTTCTGACACTTACTGTCTAAATCATCAACTCTAGAAACTCTGACATCAAAAGCCTGTTTTTTGTGAACTTGTGAAGTGGTATCAAGAATTAAAAATAGCGAAAAACACTTTTTTGGCATTTTTAAAATTTATTTTATTTTATTTTAAGTAGGCTGCACGCCCAACTTGGGGCTTGGACTTACAACCCTGAGATTAATAGTCGCATGCCTGGCACGCCAGAAAATTAATTTTATTCTCTTACTTCCATTCCCTTTTCAAAATGGCCAGAAGGAAGCTCAGCTTTTTGGGGTTTTTTGAGGGGTTTTTTGTTTTTGTTTACACTCATTCCATCTCTTCCACATAAAGCCTAGCTTAGTACTTAAAAACATATAAAACAAAAACAGTGTTTCAGATTGAAATCCTACTGAAGTAAAACTCAGAGCAATCATAAGTTCTCAACTTAGCTTTTTTTTTTTTTTTTTTAAGATTTTATTTATTTATTTGACAGAGAGATAGCAAGAAGGGGAATACAAGCAGGGGGAGTGGGAGAGGGAGAAGCAGGCTTCCCACCAAGCAGGGAGACTGATCCGGGGCTCCATCCCAAGACCCTGGGATCATGACTGGAGCCAAAGGCAGACGTTTAACGACTGAGCCACCCAGGTGCCCCTAAAACAACTTTAAACTTTATTTCAAGAGAAGTGGTTTTTCATGGAATTCTTAAGAATGGACTTAGGGCTTAAAAAATCTTAACATTTCTGCATTTAACATTAATATCTGTAACCCTGAGATGTGATATACCCTTTCTTTTTTAGGATACTTGGAAGCCAGGTGGAAGGAAATTTGCTCATATACTTAAGCATAAAACAAACAGCACAAAGAATGACTTTAATACACACACACAGAGACTGTGCTAGTACTCAGAAATGCAAGTCATAAATGTCTAAGCAGAACTCTTTTCAAGTATTTTCCTCTTTTCTCAGTTAACTGCACAGTATTTATTGTGTTCTGTAATTTATTAAAATATAGTGATCTGATTCTAGGGGATTAAGCCTTACTATATAATCAGGGGAAATAAACTCTACTTGATTATTTTTTTAAAGATGAAAAACAGGGGCGCCCTGGTGGCTCAGTGGGTTAAGCCTCTGCCTTCGGCTCAGGTCATGATCTCAGGGTCCTGGGATCGAGCCCCGCATCGGGCTCTCTGCTTGGCAGGGAGCCTGCTTCCTCCTCTCTCTCTGCCTGCCTCTCTGCCTACTTGTGATCTTAAGGCAGAGGCTTTAAATCACAGAGCCACCCAGGTACCCCATTAATATCTTTCTTAAGCATCTGTACATCTGTATACTTAAGCATAAGTACAAATAATAAACATTACTAAATAGTAGCCAAGAGGTCTTCCTGTGAGGAATAAAAAACACAGATATAGAAAAATAAATATGAGGGACGCCTGGGTGGCTCAGTTGGTTAGGCAGCTGCCTTCGGCTCGGGTCATGATCCCAGCGTCCTGGGATCGAGTCCCATATCAGGCTCCTTGCTCGGCAGGAAGCCTGCTTCTCCCTCTGCCTCTGCCTGCCACTCTGTCTGCCTGTGCTTGCTCTCTCTCGCTCTCTCTCTCTGACAAATAAATAAATAAAATCTTTAAAAAAAAAAAATAAAAAAAAGAAAAATAAATATGAGATACATGAAAAGAAAGATAGAATGAATCAAATGCCAATGGTACATTTCACCTATTTAAAGGTTCCAAGGAAGGCATAAGTAAATCTTTAAAGAGGCAGAACTTGAACTGTACATTAAAAGATGATCAAGATTTAAGATAAATGACACAGAAAACAAATGTTCATGGTATATTCAGCAATTAGATCATTCTGGGTGAAAAAGTTAATGTTGGGAAACAGAATAAAGTTTAGAAAAATAGACTAGAACTAATTCAGAGAGAATCTTGAAAGCCAAGTTAAGAAATCTGGCTTACAATCATTAATTGAAGACTTTAGAGCAATAAGCTGACATGAAAAAGGAAGCATTTAAGGAAGAGTCATCTTGTAGAAGTCCATAGAACAGCTTTAATGATAAATGGAGTGGAAGCTGGGAAACCTATTAGGAGCTAAACAATAAATCAGGGTTACACCAGTAGGAAAAACACAAAAGGAACAGATTTACTAATTACAGCAAGAAGGGAGAGAGTCTAACAAAGAGTACTCCAAGATTTTGTATCCGAGTACCCCTAATGCACAGAAAGAAAAAAATAGGGGTTTAAGTGAGCTAGATCTGGCTCAAATCTATGCTGTGTAATTCTAAAGAAATTATTAAACTTCTCCGAGCCTTAGTTTTCTCAGATATAAAAAGATATTTACCTTGTTTGGGTTTTGAGAAGTTACATAAGAAAACACATATAAAGCATCTATGCACCTGGGACATCCCAGGCACTAAATGTGATTTTTTACCATTCTCCCTTGGCTCCCTGTTCTTTATCCCTTAACAAATCTGAGAAATGAGAAGTCCAGTAGGTAATCTGTCTACAAACTCATTTTAGAAATGATAAAATGGAGTTAGGGGTGCCTGGGTAGCTCACTCACTTAAGCATCTGACTCTTGATTTTGCCGCCGGTCATGATTTCAGGGTCCTAAAATCAAGCCCCATGTTGGGCTCCACACTGGGCATGAAGCCTGCTTAGGATTTAGTCTCTCCCTCTCCCTCTACTCCACCCCACTCCTGTGCTTGCTCTCTCTCTCAAAATAAATAAATAAAATAAATTTTTTAAAAACTGAGTTGAGAAATTAAATGACATAAAACCAGCTACCCTCACTGTTGGCCACCTAAGACAGATATATCGACCCGTAAGACATATAAAAAGTAGTTGGAAATTATGAAAAGGAATCTTCTTTAGAAACACCTAAGTGGTGCCATCAGTTGAGCATCCAACTCTTGGTTTCAGCTCAGGTCATGATCTCGGGGTCATGAGATTAAGCCCTTTGCCCTGCCCTGTGCTCAGCACAGAGTCTGCTTAAGATTCTAACTCCCTCTCCCTCTGTTCCTCTTGCCTGTGTTCTCTCAATCTCTCTCTCTCTCTAAAATAAATAAATCTTTTTTAAAAATCCTCCAATAATATAATAGAGGACTGGATTTATAAATTTAAAAACATTTGACTGTTTCCTTAATATAAAAAGGATAATCCATTTTAATAGAAAACATTTTTTTTTTGCATATATGCCAAATTCTAGCATAGGCTGAATTTCCAAATGGGGACCCTTCTATTAGAGAAGGAAAATTTATGGCACAAAATTTCTTCTTTTAACTTAAATATAGGAAAACTTCAGACACAGCAATAAATTTACTCACCTTCCATGGGCATGGAAATTTAGACGTAAAAACTGGTCCTCATGTGAAACTGCTCTTTTGGCACGCTGGTGTTTTTGGTGTAGTGAATCCACATCATAAGATAATCCTTCATAATGTCTAATGTATTTATTTAAAGGATTTCCATACTGACCTATAAAAAATAAACAGTTCAAATTAGTATCATTCTGATGATCCATTCTAGTTCTAATATGATTCCATGATTATTCAAATATCTACAAATACATGTGAAAACAACGGTCTCACTAATGTATTTTCACATACTTTTTAAAAAACTTATTGTAATAGGAATTTCAACCACACACAAAAGTGTGAATGTTAGCCATAGGTTTGTCTTTGATGTCTTTTATCAGGTTAAGTTTTCTATTAATACTTCATTGATAAAAACTATCAGGAACAGATGTTGACTTGTGTCACCTGGTCTTTCTGCACCTATTAAGTTGATTATACGGATTTTTTCTTTTTAGTTTATTAATTATAATGAATTAAATTGACTGATTTTCTAATATTAAACCACCTCCACATTACTGAAATAAACCCTACTTGGTCATGGTGTATTACCTTTCACAGTCACGAGAGACACTGGTCTATAGCTTTCTTTTTTTGTACTATCTTTGCCAAGGTTTGATATTAGAGTAAAAGAGGAGCTGGAAAAGTATACCTCTTTTTCAATTTTCTGTACACTTTTATAAAGAATTGGTATTAGTTCCTCCTTAAATGTTTCATAGAGTTCACCAGTAAAGCCATCTTGCCCTAAAGTTCTCTTTGTGAAAAGTTAATTAACTACAAATTCAATTTCATATATAGATAAAGAGCTATTCAGGTTATCTACTACTTTTTTTTTTAAGATTTATTTATTTATTTATTTATTTATTTGACAGACAGAGATCACAAGTAGGCTGAGAGGCAGGCAGAGAGAGAGGGGGAAGGAGGCTCCCTGCTGAGCAGAGAGCCCAATGCGGGGCTTGATCCCAGGACTCTGGTATCATGACCTGAGCCGAAGGCAGAGGCTTAACCCACTGAGCCACCCACGCACCCCTAGGTTATCTAAAGTGAGCAGTAAGAATTTGTCCATTTTGCCTAAATTGTTAAAGTTACAGAAATAAATCTGTTCATAATATGCCCTTATTATGCTTTTTATATCTTTTGAATCTGGGGTGATGTTACCTCTCTAATTCCTGATACTGGTAATCTATATCTTGTCTTTTTCGTTCCTGATCAGGATGGCTAGAGATTTATTTTTACTGATCTTCTAAAAAAAATTTTTTTTAAACTTTTCTTTCCTTTGATTTTCCCTCATTATTTTTGTTTTCTATTTGTTGGTTTTCACTTTGATCTTCATTTTTTTCTGCTTACTTTGAGTCTAATTGTTCTTTCTTATTTGTTTCCAAAGGTAATGTCACTGATTTAAGACTTAGCTTCTCAAAAAAAAACAAAAACAAAAAAACTTAGCTTCTTCTCTAATTCAGATATTTACTGCTATAAATGTCCCCGTTATACAGCATTAGCAGCATCCCATAGATTTTGTTGTTACCACTTTCATTCTATTCAACATACTCTCGAATTTCCTTTTTGACCCTTGCATGTCCTTTTAGAAGTCTGTTATTTACTTTCCAAATATTGAAGATTTTTCAAATACCTTTCTGTTACTGACTTCTAATTTAATCCCACTATAACCAGAAAACTTGCTTTGTGGTGTATATCAATCCTTTTAAAATCAGACACTTATTTTATAATCCAGAATATGATCTATCTTTGCAAATATTTCTGGGCACTTGAAAAGAATGTGTATTCTGCTGTTAACAGTAAGTGCTCCAAAAATGTCAATCTCTGTTCTTATTGAGTCAGAGTATTCTATAAATGTCAACCAGGTCAAGTTGGTTGCTGAGGTTGTTCAAGTCTTCTATATCCTTAATGATTTCTATCTACCTCTTCTATTATCAAGAAAGGAGTATTGAAATTTGTCTATGATTGATTTTTTTCTATTTCTCCTTGCAGTTCTTTGCTTCATTGATGTTTGAAGCTGTTATTATTACATGCATAGATGTTAATGATTATCATGCCTTTTGGATTAATTCATCCTTTATCATTATCAGATGATCTTTATTCTTTGTAATATTCTATGTCCTAAAATCTACTTTGATATTAATATGGCCATTACCCTCTTTTTTTGGGGACTAGCATAGTGTATCTTTTCCCATCCTTTTACTTTTAACCCATTTGTTTTGGGGTTGTTGTTTTTTTTTAGATTTTTATTTTATTATTTATGTCCGAGAGAAAGAGAGCATGAGCATGAGGAGAGAAGCAGAGGGAGAAGCAGACTCCTCACTGAGTGGAGAGCCCAATGCTAAGTGGGGAGCCCAACATGGAGCAGGGAACCTGACGTGGGACTCGATTCCAGGAACCTAGGATCACGACCTAAGCCAAAGGCAGCTGCTTTACCAACTGAGCCACCCAGGTGCCCCTGGACTAATTATTTTTATGATTCCATTACTATCTCTTCATTGGATTATCCAGGTGCCCCTGGACTAATTATTTTTATGATTCCATTACTATCTCTCCATTGGATTATCAGCAAAATCCTGTGTGGTTATTTCAGTAGTTGCTTTAAGGCTTTTAATACATATCATTAAATTATCCCAGTCTACCATTAACAGTTCATGTACAAGAACCTGACATTACTATACTTCCACTTCCCTCCTGCTGGCCTTTAGAGGTTATTGCCATTGTATATTTTACTTTTTATAAATCTCACAATATATTGTTATTGTTTTGGTTGAAATGGACAATTATCTTTTAATGAGGTTTAAATAACAAGGAAAAAATCTCTAATTAACATTTCCGGGGTTCTTTATTTCTTTATGTGAATCCATATTTCCATCTGGTATCGTTTTCCTTCTGATTTCCTCTAACACTTCTTCTGCTGGTAAAAAAACTCTTCCAGCTTTTATATGTCTGAAAGTCTTTATTTTGTCTTCATTTTTGAAAGATATTTTCACTGGGCATTCCAGGCTGTCAGGTTTGTATTTTTTCTTTAAATACTTTAAAAATGTTGCTCTACCATCTTTTCACTTGTATTCCTTCTGAGAAGAAATCTGTCATCCTTATCTTTCCTGCTCTGAATATAATGTATCTTTTCCTCCCTAGTTTGCTTTTAAGATTTTCTTCTTTATCACTGGCTCTGAGCAATTTGATTACGATGTGTTTCTTCGTATTTCTTGAGCTTTATTTCAGTGAAATTCTTGGATCTATGGGTAGACAGTTTTTCAAACTTATTTCTTCAATTTTTTTCTAACTCTTTCCACTCTTCCCCAGAAGGACTCGAATTACAAATATATCAGGTCTCTTAAACTTTTCCCTCAGTCAACTGGTGGCTTTCCTTATTCATTAAAAATTCTTTCTTCTCTTCATTTTGAATTGTTTCTACCGCTATATCTTCTAGTTCACTAATATTCTGCAATATCTAATCTGTTGTTAATGCCATCCACTGAATTTTCCACTGAAAACAGTATAATTTTCATCTCTAGATGTTAAAATTTGTGTTTTATATTTTCTATGTCTATACTTAACTTTTTAAATACATGAAATAAAGCTATAATACTCTTTTAATGTTCCTGTCTCTTAATTCTTTTTTTTTTTTTTTTAATTTACTTGACAGAGATCACAAGTAGGCAGAGAGGCAGGCAGAGAGAGAGAGGAGGAAGCAGGCTCCCTGCCGAGCAGAGAGCCCAATGCGATGTGGGGCTCGACCCCAGGACCTTGGGATCATGACCTAAGCCAAAGGCAGAGGCTTTAACCCACTGAGCCATCCAGGCACCCCTTGTCTGTTAATTCTAATACCTGTGTCACTTCCAGGTTGATTCCAATTAATTGTTTATTCCTCTCATTAAAGACTGCTGTTCTCCTGCTTCAGTACACGCCTTATAATCTTTCATCAAATGGATGCCAGACATTGCAAATTTCACTGTTGTAAGTATTTTTTGTATTTTCATAAACATTCTCAGGCTTTGTTACAAGATAAAGTATAGTTACATAGAAATAGTTCAAGCCTTTTGGGTCTTGCATTTATGATTTGTTAGGGGGGTCAGGAATAGTGTTCAGTGTAGGATTAATTATTCCCCACTATTTTTTTTTTAAGATTTTATTTATTTATTTGCCAGAGAGAGACTGGGAGAGAGGGAATACAAGCAGGGGGAGTGGGAGAGGGAGAAGCAGGCTTCCCGCCGAGCAGTGAGCCTGATGCAGGGCTCCATCCCAGGACGCCGGGACCAAGACCTGAGCCAAAGGCAGATGCTTAATTAATGACTGAGTCCCCAGGCGCCCCATTCCCCGCTCAAACAAGACCTATTTGAGTGGTCTACCCCACTACTCCACAAATTATGAGTTTTTTTCAGTCTAGCCAGTGTGAAGAGGCACATTTCCTGCTCTATGTAAACACAGGGCACTCTTTCTTTCCCTGGCCTCAGGTAGTTTCTTCACACGTATGCATTGATCAATACTCTGCCGAACACTAGGGGAACCCTTTGCAGATCTCAGGAATTCTCTCTCTATGCAGTGCTTTTCACTCTGATGTTCTGTGAACTCTAGTTGCTTTGGTCACCCCCTCCCCCCAACCCTCAGTTTCATCTCCTCAACTCAGAGTTAATTGGCCTCCATCTAGGTTCCCTCCCATATCACTGTAGAGGGAAATTTTCTGAAGATAGATAGCTGAAGCAATCATAGGTCTTGGCTCATTCATTTCCCCTCTCTCAGGGATCATCGTCCTTTACCATCTGGTGACCAGTGTCTTTCAAAGCTGTGGTTTCTCTGGTTTTTGTTTGTTTTTTCCTGAGTTTCCTTAGTTTGTTTCAGGCAGAGGGATAAATCTGTTCCTGGTTTCTCCATCTTCACCATGAGCAGAAGTCAAAAGGAGTGATTCCTTAAGGTATCAGAATTTCTTCCTAAAGAAAACTGCCTTCTTTTATAAAACAGAACACCAAAATTAAAAAAAAAAACAAACTATAATGGTTTATCTAATGTATTCCATAAAGCCTAAGTGTCCATTGCCAAATTTTCTATACATATGCAAGTCAGTGGGTAGTCATTATATAGCTAAGGACACAAACTCTTACATCAAATCATCTGGGTTTAAGTTCTGAAGACTGTGCACAAGGTAAATATATTTAACACTACTGAGCTGTACACTCAGAAATGGTTAAGGTAAAAAATTTTATGGTAAGCATTTTTTTTTTACTAGAATAAAAAAATTATCTGGTTTAAATACCATTACCTTCATTTATTAGCTTGTTGCCCTCATCAAATGGAACACTCAGCTTCAGTGCCCCATCCTTAAAACTGGAGAGAAGCAGAATACCTCTCTCTTAAGGCTATTTGGATTATGATTCAAGCCATGTGTGGTAATTAGCAAAGTGCCTACAATACCATAGAGCCTCAGTAAATTATTCATCATCATCATCTCCTCCGTCTCTTCCTCTACTTCCTCTTCCCACACTTGCCTTTGAGACCTACATGCACAAACTGAGGCCATAAATTGAGGAATAAACACAGAACTGGGTTTCATTCTGATACTTCCTACCCATGACTAGATGAGATGGGTATTATTTAACTTTTTTTAAATCTCAGGATTCCTTTCTCTAAAACAGAGATAAAGACTACCTTAAATGCATGTAACCTGCTTAGCACAAAGGCTGGCATTAAAGGGTCATTTAATGTAAACTATTATTGAGTCACTTCACTGTCCTCTTAAATGCACTGCTCTCAAGAGAGATGATATAAGAATGGAGTCCTAAACTAGAATCCAAACATATCTTTGCAACTAACAAAGAAAATACAGTGAACCCAGGATATAAGAGATGATAAAGCCTGCTAGTATGAAACTTTTAAAAATCAAGACTAAATAATGGAATCAAATATTATGCATTTTGCATATTCTTTAGAAATACTTTTAACTTTATACTTGGGTTTTAAAAAACACCCCGCACAAGAGAAAATATCAAGAAGAAATCAACAATGAGGAAGTGGTTGTATGAGAACTTTTGGGTAGTTTCTTTCATTTTGAAAATCAATGTGGGACTTCCATTGGATAACTGAGTTGTATTTAAGTGGACTGAGTAGCCACAGCACACACGTGGCTTTGCCAAGTTACCGCTTCCCCTCCTTTTTCAACACCAAAAAAGTCAACTTTTTAAGTCACAGTTCAGATAAAGTGTTCTGCCACTTTTAATAACTTAAAACAATTAACTACTGGTGTTCTGGTGACATGTGATAAAAGCTCAATTATTTGCATGGATGGAACACTACTGGAAGAGTTATCAGTCATCTTTTCTCTGTCTCACACACATAGGAATTTTCTAAGGGAAGATAATGTTTACTTTCACTGATAAAGGATCTGAGTAGTGATTTTCTGAATCTTTATTAACTGAGATAAAACATGATTCACAGATGTTAAATGGTAAAGTTAAAAATGCTACCCAGGAACACAATGGTTTTCAAGTCCATGTCACTATCCTCTACTGCATAAAACCTATGTTCCTATGTTAACTATACCTAAATATCAGTATTTATGAGATGATCTCAATAATTTATTTAAAAAATCACTGAAGTTAAGATAATGTATTGATAATACATTAAGATAATGTATTGTACCCCAGTACTTAATAAGACAAAGGGGGATCCATGGCAAAAAGAATTCAATTAAGAAGGAAACAAAAAATATTTGGAAATAATCCTGGACAAAGTGGAATCAATATTAGATAATATTAAGGAAATCTTGTTAATATTCTTCAGGACAGGGGCAACTGGGTTGGTTAGGCAATTGCCTTCAGCTCAGGTCATGATCTCAGGGTCCTGGGATCGAGCCCCACATTAGGCTCTCTTCTCGGCAGGGAGCCTGCTTCCTCCTCTCTCTCTGCCTGCCTCTCTACCTACTTGTGATCTCTGTCAAATAAATAAATATTTTTTTTTTAAAAATTCATGGAAACAAACAAAAATGAAAACACAACTGCTCAAAATCTGTGGGATACAGCACAGGCAGCCCTAAGAGTGAAGTATATAGCACCACAAGCATTTCTCAAGAAACAAGAAAGGTCCCAAATACACAACCTGACCCTGTACCTAAAGAAGCTGGAAAAAGAACAGCAAATAAAGCCTAAACCCAGTAGGAGAAGAAAATTAATAAAGGTTAGTTCAGACAGAAATCAATGAAATAGGAACCCAAAGAACAGTAGAACCTATTCAAGGAGGTTAACTAGGAGATAGAACTAGAAGATGTGGTATATATACATACATACATACAGTGGAATATTATGCAGCCATCAAAAATGAGTTGCCATTTGCAACAACATGGATGGAACTAGAGGGTTTATGCTACACAAAATAAGTCCATCAGAGAAAAACAACTATCACATGATCTCACTGATACATGGAATTTAAGAAACAAGAGGATCATAGGGGAAGAGATGAAAAAAAGAAGACAAACCAGGGAGGGAGACAAATCATAAATCTCTTCATCTCAGGAAACAAACTGAGGGTTGCTGGAGGGGAGGGGGTTGGGGAACTGGGAGGGCTAGGTGATGGATACTGGGGATGGTATATGTTGTGATGAACATTGTGTGTGGTGTAAGACTTACGAATCACACACCTGTACCCCTGAAATAATACATTATACGTTAATTTAAAAAATCAATAAATAAGTGCCAATAAAGGACTGAGAAGTGTTCATATTCCCACCAACCAGGGAAGAAAGACCTGTAAAATGTGGAGCACTGAGTACAGAACTCAGAAAAATAATACCTTATTCATGGGGTAAAATTTGCCTAACACTAACGCTGTTGAGAACCTTACACTACCAAAGATAAGGGCAATATTCCAAAGGATTAACGTGGTTCCAAGTAGTTTAACTATAGGAAGTTTAACTATAGTTTAACTATAGTAGTTAACTATAGGTCATTATCTCAGGGTCCTGGGATCAAGCCCCGCTTCAGGCTCTCTGCTCAGCGGAGAGCCTGCTTCCTCCTCTCTCTCTCTCTGACTGCCTCTCTGCCTACTTGTGATCTCTGTTAAATAAATAAATAAAATCTTAAAAAAAAAATCAAACATGCAAAAAGTAATAATCAAATGACCTATATCCTATCAAAAATTACAACGCATGTAAAAAAGAAAATCAGAAAATTTATATTTATTTTTCTGCATGATGGGGAAAAAATCAGACATTAGAAAAAGAAATTGCAGGGGCGCCTGGGTGGCTCAGTGGGTTAAAGCCTCTGCTTTCGGCTCAGGTCATGATCCCAGGGTCCTGGGATTGAGCCCCACATCTGGGCTCTCTGTTCAGCAGGGAGCCTGCTTCCCCCTCTCACTCTGCCTGCCTCTCTGCCTACTTGTGATCTCTCTCTCTATCAGATAAATAAATAAAAATATTTTTTTAAAAGAATTAAATATAAAAGAAAACCACTCAGAGGCAAATCGTAGGCTAATGGCTGAAAACCAGGGGCAAAGAAAAAACGCCAAAGAGCTAGAGAAAAAGACACATTACATACAGATGAACAAAGTTATAAATGACAGCATACTTGTGCATAAGTCAGAAGATAATGCAGCAACATGTTAAAAGTACTTTAAGAAAAAAAAGTTCAACCCAAGATTCTATACCCAGTGAAAGTATCCTTCACAAATGAAGGTGAGTGGGGAAAAAGGTGAAATGACCCCTTTTTCAGACTTCAAAACCGACAGTCAACACTAGTAGACCTGCATTACAAGAAATGTTAAAGGAAGCTTTTCAGGCAGAAGGAATGCTACCAGATGGAAATTTGTATTGACACAAAGAATAGTGCCAGAAATAATGAATATATGAGAAAAAAGAACTTTTTTTAATCCTCCCAAAAGTTAAATGACTGTTTTAAAAAACACAATGTACTGTCACATTTATGATACATATAGAATTAAAATATATGACAACAGCACTGTGGAGAACAGAAATTGAATTGTGTATTATTTGAAGGTATACAATAAATTATTGATATATATTATATACCCTAGGAACACCTCTAAAAAATATAGCAAACAAATATAACACATAAGCTATTGAACAGAGATAAACAGAATCTTTTTAAAATAAATTAATCCAGGGCACCTGGGTGGCTCAGTGGGTTAAAGCCTCTGTCTTCGGCTCAGGTCATGATCTCAGGGTCCTGGGATCCAGCCCCGCATCCGGCTCTCTGCTCAGCAGGGAGCCTGTTTCCTCCTCTCTTTCTGCCTGCCTCTCTGCCTACTTGTGATCTGTCAAATAAATAAATAAAATCTTTAAAGAGAAAAAAAAAAAGTAAATGACCTAGGGTCCCTGGATGGCTCAGTCAGTTAAGCATCTGCCTTTGGCTCAGGTCATGATCCTACAGTCCTGGGACAGAAGCCCACATCAGGCTCCCTGCTGAGTAGAGAGTATGCTTTTCCCTATTCCTCTGCTCCTCGCTCATGTGCTCTAACTCACTCCCTCTCAAATAAATAAATAAAATATTTTTAAAAAGTAAATGATCTAAACATAAATAAATGGGAGACAGTCATTTTCTCATTTTTTTTTTAAAAGGAACAGGTAAATACAGGCCGTACAAAAGATGTTTTAAACACAAAAATAAAGATGAGTTAAAGTAAAAAGGATGGGAAAGTTATCCCATATCAACAATCCAAAGAAAGCTGGAGTAGCTAAGGTATTATCAAAGTAAACTTCAAAACAAAAAAAATATAAGGGGTAAAGAAGGACATTTCCCAATTTATCAAAAGGACATAAATGCGTATGGGCTTTAACAGAGCTTCAAACCACATGAAGAAAAAGTTGACAGAACTAAAGAAGTTATCATTATAATTATAGTTGGAAATCATAACAGTCCTCATTGAACAAGGAGACAAAAAATAAAAATACAGAAAATTTGAACACTATCAAACCAGTTGATCCAATTAACATTCACAAAACATTCCACCCAACAACAGAATATTCAAGGACATATGGAATATTCACCAAGATAAACTTATTTCTAGGCCATAAAGCATGTTTCTAAAAATTTTAAAAGGCTGAAATTATACAGTATGTTTTTGGAATATAGCGCAGTTAAATCAGTAACAGATATGTGGTAAAATCCCCAAATATTAGGAACTTAACACACTTCTAATCAGCCCACAGGTCAAAGCAGAAATCAAAAGGGATATCACAAAGTATTTTCAACTGACAGCAAAGAACAGATGAGAACTTTATAGATTGATGTAAATGTTCTATGTTATGATAGTAGTTATATGGCTATATACATTTCTCAAAATTAATTGTTGAAGTTTACTGTATAGAAATTATACCTCAATAAAGCCAATCAAAATTTTTTTAAATGCTGAATCAAACTGGTAGGTATATGGCTATCTGGCCTTTCTTTTACCTTTCCCTAAGTTATAAAATTTTCAAAAACAAAAGTCCAGGATCTAAAACAAAGATAACTCAAATATTACAATTTACCCTCTTTAAGGAAAATTAATGAAATCAACATTCTACTCAATTCCAAGAAGCTCTTAAGCAACCTGTAATGACTCATTATTCAAAAATAACCACATTTTGGTTAATAAGACATAAGTAGTAAGAAATGGAAGAAACAAAAAGATTAAATGACAACTAGTGATTACAGATACCAAAAGAACGTTGGAGGAAAACAAACATCAAGGGAAAATATCAGTTAAGAAAGTAGAAACTACACCATTTTCAAGAACTTTTTAGCAGTTGAAGTTCCAACTCAAAATTTAAGCTAAAAAGCTAAAAGAAAATCTGGGAGCTCACCACATTTCGGTCTTAACACACAGAACCTTGCTATTCAAATTGTGTTTTGGGGACTGACTACATAGGCAGCTTCTGGGGAACTGTTAGCAATGAAAAATCTTACGCTCCCCTTTGGAATCCCCCAAGCAACTCAGGCTCTATCCAGACCATGATTCCCAGTGATATGTAATATACATCCAACTTTCAGAAGCTCTGCAACTTTTCTGTATACAGAAATTCCCTGACTTCTACCAGCAGCTATATCTTTTTTTCTAAATTCTGGCTTCAATCTAAGCATCAATAGTGTATTAACAGTTACCACAGGTGCTACCACTTAAGCAAGAATCGCCTTACCTGTTATCACAGGTAATGTACTGATCAGAAAAAGTTCCCAAATAATGTAAAACAGAGGTAAGCAAATTAACCCAAAAGTCAAAGGCAACAGGCCACCTGTTTTTGCAACACAGTTACATGTTCCTTCATTTATGTATTTTGTCACTGCTTTCATACTACAACAGCACAGCTGAACAGGCAGAACATTACAAAACAGGCATCAAATCCGTAGAAAGTCACTTTAGCACTTACTGACTAGTTATAAACCATCTTTTTTTCCTCTACAACATGGGTTCTAACATGAGATCCATGTGCTTCTGCAGGAGATTATGAGCTCCTTGATTTTGCATGCAAAATTCTAAGAATATTATTTTTTCTCTCTCTTTTTAGCTGCTACTTTATTGATTCTGCGTCTCTTACTTAAATCTTTTATTCATCTATTTGTAATTCTATCTTTTTTTAAAACTTACTACACTAACCAGGACAAACAAACCATGCTGAATAACAATAGAGCATTTTTACTCTGCTCCTGATTTTTATAAGCGTATCTTTAGTTTTTTATCATATAATATATTCATAATATAATGCTAAGGTTATTTCTTCCCATTCTTATTTTAGAAATACAGTATTTTAAAATTCACATGAAAATCTGGCTAAAAGACATTAAAAAAAAAAAACTTCACATGTCACATCTTCAAACTGAAGTTAAAAATCCAAAACTACGTAAGTCTATTTTATTTTTAAAATGTATTCTGTTTGGGGGCACCTGGGTGGCTCAGTGGGTTAAAGCCTCTGCCTTCGGCTCAGGTCATGAACTCAGGGTCCTGGGATCGAGTCCCACATTGGGCTCTCTGCTCAGCAGGGCGCCTGCTTCCCTTCCTCTCTCTCTGCCTGTCTCTCTGCCTACTTGTAATCTCTGTCAAATAAATAAATAAAATCTTTAAAAAAAAATAAAATAAAATAAAATGTATTCTGTTTTAAGTGTATAGTGATAGCTCATTATGTACAAAAAAATCTTGATTAGATAATTTTTAAGTATTTAATTAATGTTTAAAATTGGATCTAATAAATGAAATTCATTGAGCACTTGCAATCTGCCAGGCTCTGTAGTATTCTATTTTTTTTTTTCATTTAACCCACCCGAAAGACAAAGTTAAGAACTATTAGCCCATTAACAAAAATTGAGGTTTGAGAAATACGTAATAAGCCCAGAGGCACATAGCAAATAGGAGGCAGTGCCAAGAAGATAACTCTGGTATCAGTTACTTCATGATTTTCCACAATAATTCTATTACCCCCATCATAAACAAGGCAAGCCACCATTCACATTCACATTTCTGATGTAAGTATAAAAAACTAAAGAGAGGTGCACCTGGCTGGCTCAGTTGTAGAGTATGTAACTCTTGCTTGATCTCAGAGTTGTGGTTCAAGCCCCATCTGGGTGCACAGATTACCTAGAAATAAAATCGTCCAAAAAAAAAACAAAAAACTGAAGAGAAAAAAAATATATCAAAATACAGCACATGGCAGGGACCTTTCAAAATCTAAACTGACATCTACCCTCTAAGATGCGGAAAATCATGTAATAAAATACCAAATAAGAACATACCTTTTAAAGACCCAGAAAATATATATGTATACTCTTGATTTCCACAGCTTGTGAATGAAATTGGCACAGTTTACTCCACAGGAGCCCATGCCAATCTCCAACCCTCTGCACTACTTAGCTCAGTCAAATATCACAAAATTGCCTGTTTCCACATACAGAGTCTGGACCTACTCAAATGAGGTTTGTTCCTATACTTTAGCATCTAATCAAAAGCTCAAAAAGTAGGGGCAGAACGCAGTTCTATCACCAAATCTCACTGATGCAGTTAAATATTCACCCATCTCCTCAACTCTATCTGAACAGAGCTTTGCCTCTGATCTACTCACTTTTGGATCTGATCTCCCCTTGTTGCAGATCTTCCTGATTCCCTTCTAAGCTGCCTAGTCCCTTCTAAGCTGCCTTGAACAATGTGGGAATTAGGGGTACCAACACATACACACACCCCTGCACGTAAATATTGAAAATACACATAAAACTTTGGAATCCCCAAAAACTTAACTATAATAACGACCTGTTGATAGGAAGCTTTACCAATAACACAGTCGATTACCATGTATTTTGTATATTATATATTTCATATACTGTATTCTTACAATAAAGTAAACTAAAGAAAAGAAAATGTTACTAAGAAAATCATAAGGAAGAGGAGCGCCTGGATGGCTCAGGCGTTAAGCATCTGTCTTCAGCTCAGGCCCTGATCCCGCATCAGCCTCCCTGCTGGGTGGGAAGCCTGCTCCTGCCTCTCCTACTCCCCCTGCGTGTGTTCCCTCTGTTAAATAAATAAATAAAATATTTTTTTAAAATCAAAAGGAAGAAGAACTACATCTACAGTACTGTACTGTATTTATCAAATAAAATCTGCACAGAAGTAAACCTGTGTCATTCTAACTCGGACTGTTCAAGAGTCATCTGTACTCTACTCCTGATCATTGTTACTTGCTAAACTCTCCCAGGTTACATCAGTACATAAATATATATATGCCCTAGTACTAACAGTATCACTGCTTCTGTAATAAAAAGCTTGAACCAAGAGAAATCATGAATAACACCAGACATAAAGAGGAACCCAAGATTTTGTGTTTTTCGCAAATCAACATGTAAAGCCTACATAAGAAACTTGACCTAGAACCTCTGAATTTTTCCATAAATACTAAATCATTCTCCATTATCATCTTAATCAATTCCCATACTTCCCACACAATATCCTCTTACTTGAAGTAATATTCTATCACTTGAAAATAATGTGGGAGTCCTCCCCACTTTTATATTCTTCAAGACTATCCAGGTATCCCTAGAAGCCAGCAATATAACCCATAGTTAACCCAAAAATATCACCTGAAAAACACTAACACTGGCCTGCCTCTCCAATGCCACTTTTCTACCAGAGACACAACCATAAAGTGAAAATCTGTTAAAACTGTCAGGGAGCCTAGCTGGCTCAGTCCGTATAGCATTCAACTCCTAATCCTGGGCTCTGAAGTATAAGCTCCACAATGGGTATAGAAATTACTTTAAAAAATAAAATTAGGGGCGCCTGGGTGGCTCAGTGGGTTAAGGCCTCTGCCTTCGGCTCAGGTCATGATCTCAGGGTCCTGGGATCGAGCCCCACATCGGGCTCTCTGCTCGCTGGGGAGCCTGTTTCCTCCTCCTCCTTCTCTCTCTCTCACTCTCTCTCTCTCTGCCTACTTGTGATCTCTGTCAAATAAATAAATGAAATCTTTAAAAAAATAAATAAAAAATTAAATTAAATTTAAAAAAAAAACTGTCTGAGTAATGCACACTATCAGCAAAACTTCAGCAAGCAAACACATCTGCTCAATTCAGAATCCAGGTCTCCAGTGAAGGATCTGATCAGAGCAGCCTAATTCAGAAAACTAGTTTACATGCCTGTGTCCTGTCTGCAGATGAAAAAGGGTGGGAATCTGAATTAGGAAGATGGAATTCATAAGACTAAAAATTTGTGCCAAAAACAGCTAGGTTCAAAAGGTTCTAGACAATCAGAAACCATGACAAATAACTGGCTTCCTTGCTTTCACACTTGCCCCCACTGTACACTCTATTTTCCACAAAGCAGAGTGATGTTGTTCAAGTCACATCATGTCTGTCCTCTGCTCAAAAATGTCCAAATGTTTCCCAACTGCTCCGAGTCATAACCATGATTTACAGGGCTGAACATGAGCTTATAAAGGGCTGCATTCCCCTATCTACTCCCATAACTGTCTCACCACTCTCCCCTCATTCTATGGGGGACATTAGTCTCATTGTCCCTCTGCCTAGAATATCTTCTCCCAAAGCAGGGCTGGACACCACACTTCATTCAGGTATCTACTCAATTTCTTCAGAAGCTGTCTTTGGTCACCCTATCTAAAAGCATAGTTCCAGGCGCCTCGGTGGCTCAGTGGGTTAAGCCACTGCCTTCAGCTCAGGTCATGATCTCAGGGTCCTGGGATCGAGTCCCGAATCAGGCTCTCTGCTCAGCAGGGATCCTGCTTCCCTCTCTCTCTCTCTCTCTGCCTACCTCTCTGTCTACTGTGATCTCTCTCTGTCAAATAAATAAATAAAATCTTTAAAAAAAAATAAAAATAAAAGCATAGTTCCCGGAATGCCTTGGTGGTTCAGCTGGTTTTGGGTCAGGTCATGATCTCATGGGTCATGGGATCAGGCCCCTGTGTGGGACTCCACACTCAGCAGGAAGTATGCTTGAAGATTTTCTTCCTCTGCCCCTTCACCTACTCGTGTGCATATGCTCTCTCTCTCAAATAAAAGATAAATCTTTTGGGACGCCTGGGTGGCTCAGTTGGTTAAGCAGCTGCCTTCGGCTCAGGTCATGATCCCAGAGTCCTGGGATCGAGTCCCGCATCGGGCTCCTTGCTCGGCAGGGAGCCTGCTTCTCCCTCTGCCTCTGCCTGCCACTCAGTCTGCCTGTGCTTGCTCTCTCTCTCTCTTCCTCTCTGACAAATAAATAAAAATTTTAAAAAAAAAGATAAATCTTATTTGAAAAGTTTCATCTTAACATAAAGTTAACAAGCTGACAATAAAGTTTGTAAGTTTTATTGAGTATAATCAGTTAAGTATAAAGACACTCTACATTTCCCCTTGGAGTCTAACTTTACAATGAATGACAGCTGCTCCATGCTTTAAAAATAACATTTTTTTAGGGGGTCCTGGCTAGCTCAGTTGAAAGCGCATGCAACTCTTGATCTTGGGCTCATGAGTCCAAGCCCCACACTGGGTGTAGAGATTAATACTTAAATAAGTAAATTTTCAAAAAATAACATTTTGGAGGGGGGCCTGACTGCTTCAGTCAGTGGAACATGTGGCTCTTGATCTCAGAGTTGTGGGTTTGAGTCCCACATTGGGTGTAGTGATTACTTTAAGTAATAAAAAATAAGTAACAATTTAAAAAACTTTTAAAAGATAACATTTTTAAAAATAGGAACACATACTAGTTGAGAAAAATCAACTTGGTTTTTACAGAGAAAATTCTAACTCATTCAACCTACCTAATTATATTAGGTATAATTATATGTTCTGTTTTTTAATTAACAGAACATATAAAAATACTCAAGGGGCATCTGGGTGGCTCAGCGAGTTAAGCCTCTGCCTTCGGTTCAGTTCATGATCTCAGGGTCCTGGGATCGAGCCCCGCATCAGGCTCTCTGCTCAGCAGGGAGCCTGCTTCCCCCCCCCCCTCTCTGCCTGCCTCTCTGCTTACTTAAGATCTCTCTGTCAAATAAATAAATAAAATCTTTAAAAAAAAAAATACTCAATGAGCAAAACCAATACACTAACAAAAATGGTAGTTTCATTCCACTTTAAAGGCAATTTAAGAGGCGCGTGGGTGGCACCGTCATTAAGCCTCTGCCTTCGATTCAGGTCATGATCCCAGGGTCCTGGGATAGAGCCCCACATTGGCTTCCCTACTCAGTGGGAAGCCTGCTTCTCCCTCTCCCACTTCCACTGCTTGTGTTCCCTCTCTTGTTGTCTCCCTGTCAAATAAATAAATAAAATCTTAAAAAAAAAAAAGTCAATTTAAGTAAAAAGGCTAATTAGAAACTTTCAAGGCTTTTTTCCAGACATACTGAGAAACTTACGATTCCCACATAATTCACAAAAAATAAAATTTACTTCAATATTCATTCATCTATTCACTTAACACATAATATAATGGGCACTTATTAATATCCTAGCCATTGTTTCGGGTGCTGTAATACAGCAATGGACAAAACAATTACTGACCTAATGAAGCTTTATTCTTTTTTTTTTTAAGATTATTTATTTGACAGATAGAAATCACAAGTAGGCAGAGAGGCAGGCAGAGAGAGAGGGGGAAGCAGGCTCCCCGCAGAGCAGAGAGCCCGACATGGGGCTCGATCCCAGGACCCTGGGATCATGACCTGAGACGAAGGCAGAGGCTTTAACCCACTGAGCCACCCAGGCGCCCTGAAGCTTTATTCTTGAGAAGAAAGATGGACAATAAAATAAGTAAATAACTTTAGATGGCTATATGAGTGTATTCACCGGGTAAGCAATCAAAATGCCAAGGAAAGGGTTGGTCTTCTTATGCGAAGTAATCGTGATCAGAGACCTCACTAACATCTGAGCAAAGACTTAAAAGAGAGCCAAATGCAACAATGTAAGTGTACAGTAGTCCTTCCCTTCTATCTGCAAGGGATACATTCCAAGACCTCCAGCAAATGACTGAAACAACAGCACCAACCCTAGACATACAGTCTTCCCTATACATACATACCTGTGATGAAGTTCAACTGATAAATTAGGCACCATGAGAGATTATCAACAATAACTAATAGTAAAACAGAACAATTAGAACACTGTAATTAAAGTTACGTGAATGCGGTCTCTCTCTCTCAAAATATCTTACTGTATGGTAATCACACTTCCTTCTTGAGACGTTAGGAAAGGTTAATATGCCTAAGTGATGAGATAAAGTGAGGTGAATGACACAGGCATTGTGACACAGAGTTAGGCTAATACTGACCTTCTGACACTAAGGAGGATCATCTAGTTCTAAACTGGGACTATCTTAGGTAACTGAAACTATGGAAAGTGAAACCATGGTTAAGGCGGGACTACTATACTTACCACTACTGACCTGCATAAAAGAAGAGTCATGATGGTAAATTTTATGTTATGTGTATTTCACCACAATTTTTAAAAAGTTTTAATTTAAAAGTGAAAAACAAAGAGGATAGGTAATACAGCGATCTAGAAGGGAAGTGTTAACATGTAAAAGGACCAGCAAGGACAAAGTCCCTGAGACAGGAACAAGCTTGGCATTTTTTACAGAGCTCTGTGTAGCTGGCGCAGAAACAAACAAGGGGAAGGACTGCAGAGGTACTGTAGGGGACAGAAGCATACAATGTATATCACGTAGGGCCTCACAAGCCACTTAGGACTCTGGCTTTTACATAAAATAGTAAGCCAGGTTTTTTAATTTATTTATTTTGCTATTGCTTTTTTTGAGGTGCAGTTCACATAACATAAAACTCACTATTTGAAACATTTTAAAGTATACAATTTGCCAGTGGATAGTTTTGACAAAAGGAGTACCTTTTGAATAGGATCACATTAATTGCTATGTTGAAAAAGGACTGGGAGAACAAGAGAACAGTTAGCAGGGTTTACAGTAATTAAAGTGAGACAGATGTTGGCTTATGTCAATCAGGGCAGTGGAGGTGGAACTAGTTGAGAAGTATTCAAAGTCTACACATACTTTGCAGAAGGAGCTGAAAGGATTTGCTGATGGACTATATGCAGAGGATAAGGGAAAGAAGAATAAAAGATAACTCAAAGTTTTTGGCCTGAGCAACTGAAGACCAGAGCTCCCATTCGTGAGATGGGAAAAGACTACAAAAGGCAGGGGTTGAGGAGAATCAGAGGTTTGTTTTTGGACATGTTAAGTTTGAGATGCCCACTAAACATTTAACCCAATATATAACTGGGATACGAGAGTCTGGAAATCAAGGAAGAGGTCTGGTCCAGAGATACAAATAAATATGGGGGGTCATAACTATATTAGGGGTTGTTTAAAGCAACTAATAAGTAAATCCAGGAACAGAAACTACTTCTTCCAAAGGTCTGTTGCAATTTTAGTTTACATGTGATTTGTGGCCCATAATAGACTATTTTCTTCCTCTAAGTTAAATCTTCTATTTACAGGAAATAGATTTGTACAAAAGGAGACACAGCCAACAAATCTGTGAGTAAAAAAAGAACAGTAATGAAAAAGAACTAGTATTGAGGCACCTGGGTGGCTGTGGGTTAAGCCTCTGCCTTTGGCTCAGGTCATGATCCCAGGGTCCTGGGATCGAGCCCCACATCGGGCTCTCTGCTCAGCAGGGAGCCTGCTTCCCTCCTCTCTCTCTCTCTGCCTCTCAGCCTACTTGTGATTTCTGTCAGGTAAATAAATAAAATCTTTAAAAAAAAAAAAAAAAGAACTAATGTTCTGTTGCCTCTGAATACAGACCTGGAGTTTATTGTTATTGTTTTTTTTTAATCACTCTGATATAATACCCATGAGGAACAAAATGAAAAACAGGAAGGTTAACAAGGAGGACTCAAAGGACAGCAATCTGTTACACCTTTTTATTCCTTCTAATAAGAATAGAATATTAACAACTTCTCATGTGAAGTCCTTAGCAATGGAGAGACAGATCTGTTATCTCACAATGATGAAAATAAAATACATTTAACCTAAAGTACGAGTAAGATGTTAGTAATCTGACATCAGTGGAAAATGACAGTTTCCACTGAGGAAAATTTCTAGAGAACTGTAGTTTACCTATCTCCAAATAGCCTTCCATTTGAACAATTATTAATTTTTTCCTCTACTTTAACATCTTCTTGAGCCAGGCTCGTTATTAACATCTTTATCCTAAGACGTCCTTATAACAATGGGATAACCTATAGGCTATTATGTTATTGTGCCATTGTTCCTACATAAAATAGTTCCATCCTGCAATATTCTGTCAATGTCTCCTCCTTTCTCTACTATTACTTTATTTTACCCATACATAAAAGCATCCCAACATTTTACTTTCTAGTCCTTAGTTGTAGTTGACAGAAATCTGGGCCTCAGATAGCATGTAATAAATTCACACGGTGCCTAGTACTTAGAAGCTTCATGGGAAATTTGAACATCCCACACTTAAAAAGAGAAAGTTATCTTATTAGTTGTGTAAGACAATGTCATTAATCTCATGAGACGCATAATGAGGTCTTTAGTGGTACAACTTACTTTCAACTGGTTCAGAGGAAAAGATATATATAAATAAATACGTATTTTTTTACATATTTTTTAAATGAGCGATAAAGCAATCATGGCAATAGATAACCATTAATAAATTTAGATCAAAGGTATACAAATGTTAATTGGGCTATATATGCTTCCAACCTCTCAGAAAGTATAGAAGCTTTTAAGATACAAAGTTAGGAAAAAATATATATTGAGTAAATGTCTATGTATACAATTGGTAAGGGATAACTGGATTGGATCTATTAAATGGAAAAAACACAACTAATTTTCAAAACTTATTTTAAAAAAAAACTGGAGGGGTGCCTGGGTGGCTCAGTGGGTTAAAGCCTCTGCTTTTGGCTCAGGTCATGATCCCGGGGTCCTGGGATCGAGCCCCACATCGGGCTCTCTGCTCCGCGGAGAGCCTGCTTCCTCCTCTCTCTCCCTGTCTGCCTCTCTTGCCTACTTGTAATCTGTCTGTCAAATAAATAAATAAAATCTTAAAAAAAAAACAACAACTGGAGAAGTAAAGGAATACCATAAAATCCCCTACTTGCAAGAATAGTAGAAAAATGACCAGCAAGTTCTAAAAAGCAGAAAAAAACATAACTTGGTCTCCTTGCCACTGGAGAACTTAGAAAGTATCTCCCTTTTTACAGTTTGAGAATAGTATTTTTATTCCCTGTAAATTTTTTCAAAGCCTAGTGACTTTGGACACTGGTTTTTACTATAGATAATCTACTTTAAAAAAATACTTGTTTCCTCGGAGCACCTGGATGGCTCAGTGGGTTAAATCCTCTGCCTTTGGCTCAGGTCATGATCCCAGGGTCCTGGGATCCAGCCCCGCATCAAGCTCTCTGCTCGGCAGGGAGCCTGCTTCCCTTCTCTCTCTCTGCCTGCCTCTCCACCTGCTTGTGATCTCTCTCTGTCAAATAAAATAAAATCTTTAAAAATAAAAATTAAAATTAAAAAATATACTTGCTTCCTGATTATTGCATAAACACCTAACTTATATCTTACCATCCAGAGATTTATTGTGTATCCTCAAGCTTTTAAAAAATGAACATACACAAATTTATGACAAAATTGATACGGTATTATGAATAAAATGTTGTATAAGGTTATTTCCTCTCTTTAATTGTAAATGAAAAAAAAAAAAACAAAAGAACTTGATGGACCAAAAGCCAAATGGCTCAAATATTATAAGTATAAAGAGTCTAAACTGATGGCAAAATAATTCAACCTTTGTACAAAGGCAGAATCTAACAACCTCACTATACAATGCCTTTCAAAGCATGAAGTATGTTTCTCGGAGGCACTATGGTGTTTAAGAGCATGAATTCTGCAGCCAGACTGATGAGATTCAAATCCTGGTTTTCTCAAATAGCTTTATGACTTCTCTGACACTGAAGAAGTTATTCTTCCTGATCCTGCTCCCACATTTGTGAAATGAAAATAACAGAACCTATCTTACAGAAATGTTATAAAGACTGGGATAATACACAAAATGCCCAAAGAACAGTGCCTGGCATATAATAAGAATTCCATGAATGCTAGACATTATGAATATTTTCCATTTTTCATGGGTAGGTAGCATCTTACTTTCTATGGATTCTGCAAAAAGCTTCCTTCCCAGCTTCTGAATCCAAAGCCTACAATCTTCTGTTCCAATCTAAATTAAATATAAGATTAGGACAAAAAACAAAGAATAAAAATTTCATTAACATCAAGATAAAATAATCAGAATGTATCCTGCTAATGGTAGGACAATATCATCATCTTTGTGTGGGACAGCAAAAGTACGTAACACACTTTCTTTTCCATATCAAAGAAACTTTATTCTACAATTTTAAGAATGGGGCAGAAAAATCAGCAAACATGTTTTGACATTACAGATCTTCCTATTTACAGAAAAACTCAATTACAATAAATGAGAGGATGTGTAAGAAGCTAAGGCTGGCACATTTCCATTCCTCAGAAAAATTACTTGTAATCAAGTTGTTTTCAACAGACTTTTCACTTGTATAATTCTAAAATTAAGTACCAAGAGCATTTTTCCCCAACATAAAAGTGTATTTCCTTCCTGAGAAACTTGAGTCATCAACTTTATCTTAGACATCACACTGTGTTGACCAATGCTTCTTATATTTGATATATACTCACTCTGATCTTGAAGCAGTAAATACCACTAACAAAACTGTTCTCTTGTATGACAAAGGCAGACTTCCAAGAACTATCATGTCCTATATTTCAGCAATATATGTAAGTATCTTTACTGTATTCTTAGAAAAGTTACTTCTGGGGGGCCTAGCTGGCTCATTCAGTTAAGCGTCTGCCTTCGGCTCAGGTCATGATCCCAGGGTCCTGTGATCCAGCCCTGCACTGGGCTCCCTGCTCATCCCTCTCCCTCTGCCTGCAGCTCTCCCTGCTTGTGCTCTTTGTCAAGTAAATAAATAAAATCTTAAAAAGAAAAGGAAAAGTTACTTCTACAATGTCACTTCAAACTTAAGTCACAGTATCAACTTCTTCACTAGAAATGAGTCAGATAATGCTCTACAAGCAAATACCTACACCCAGAAGTTTCAATGGAAGTTCAAGACAATAGGGTATGTCCTACAATTATAAGCATATTTCAAAACACCCATTTTTTGAGATGAACTGGTTTCTAAAAATGAAGCTACCTGGCTCAGAAGTTAAAATAATTTAAAAAGCAGCTCTTTTTTAAATTATAAACTAAATCACAAAGGGCACGAGACATCAGTGATTAAAACATACTGAATGTATTAAATTTCTATCACTAATGTATGAACTACAACTTACAAATTCAAAAATGAAACATGTACATATTTAGATTTCTAGGCTCATCTGAAATGCCTTTATACCATTTCAAAAAGTACAGACACATGCATAGACAGTAACCCATGTAAGGGGCTGTGACTTTCAACCTACCTAAATAAAACACACACACACACAATGGGTTCAGCCACAACTTCCCTGCTGGTGTATATTTACCATACACCCACATTTCATCCTAAGCCCATTCTCATTACTTCACCCTTCTCCCATATGAAGCCCCAAAGCATCTACCTCTACCTCCTTCCAGGAAATTTAGATGTGCAAATAAAACAATTCTGCCAAAGGTGTTAATGATGATAATAAGAGGAAGGGAAAATAGAGTTATAAAAAAAATATGAAAGCTTTTGAGAACTTATGCATTAATATTTTGAAGAAAATATTTTGTGAAAAGTTGAAACTGAGTAGAACTAATTCTGAAGATAGAATTGTAGAAGCTGCCGGCTGAGTCCCTCAAAACTACCCCACAGAAACTAAAATCCTACTAATCTATGGCTCTTCTAATGGGCAATTGGTTTGTTTTGGTTTTGAAATAATCCTCACTGAGTTCTCAGTCATTCAATTGCTATTATAAATTAACAGAATCAGATTTACTTCCCAGCCACAAACTGGGTGGGAAGATGAAGAATGGGAACTGCTAGAAGGTAAGGGATAGAGCAAATTTTTCAGAGCTGCAGCACAAAGAACACTAGGAGAAAAAGGTTTCAACAGGATAGAAATATGGAAGCTTATGAAACTTGAGTAATCAGTTAAGACAGCAGCTATCAGAAATTTTAAAAAATAAGGAAAGAAAGGTAAAAAAGATTCAAATTTCCTCTGGGAGCAGGGTTTCTCACTCTCAGTACTACTAACATTTTGGCCAGACAAATCTTTGTTCTGGGGGGCTGTCCTGTGCATTGTAAGATGTTTAGCAGCATCTCTGGCCTCTACCCACTAGATGCCAGGAGCATCTCTCCAGGTATGACAACCAAAACTGTCTCTAGACTATAAATATTTCAGTGTCTGCTCTGCATATACACTTTAACTACACATTAATTTTTTGAAGGATAAAAAACTGCATAAATACTACCATGCAAATTGTTAATAAGTATTTTTAAATATTAATATTTAATATTAATATTAATGGTGATTAATTTTAATTAATGATTAATATTAAAATGATAAAATTGAGGAAAGGAATAATGGATTTTCTTAAGCCCTATTTTCTAATGCTTGGTATCAACTTTCTAGCATTTTAATTTCTAGAAATACATTTTATCCATCTATATTTTGAAACTAGTAGATTCCAAATGAAAGTAGGCCTGGAAACAACATAATTTTTATAATATCTGTATAACATTTTACAGCCTCCAGCATTTTTACAAACTTATCGCAATTAACTCTTAGGAAAAGAGGTAGCAAAGTAATATCCCATTCAATTCATAAGTATAGGACTCCATCTGTATTCTTACAAAAACTAAATACAAAGTTCAAATATGTGTATTGTATCCCTTGCCATCATCCATGCAAGCAAAGATGGACAGAAAATTCTGCTCTGGGGGTGCCTGGGTGGCTCAGTGGGTTAAGCCTCTGCCTTCGGCTCAGGTCATGATCTTGGGGTCCTGGAATCGAGCCCCACATCAGGCTCTCTGCTCTGCAGGGATCCAGCTTCCCCTCTCTCTGCCTACTTCTGATTTCTCTGTCAAATAAATAAAAATTTAAAAAAAAAAAATTCTGCTCTGAAACCATATATGTGCATTTGTCAAAGAGCCTAACTCTAACTTAATAACAAATACACACCTGCAAAAATATACTTGTTAATGCATCTTTAATTCTAACCTCTCCCAGGCGCCTGAGTGGCTCAGTCAGTTAAGCATCTGACTCTTGATCTCAGCTCATGTATTAATCTCCGGGTCATGAGTTCAAGCCCCGCGCTGGGCTCCACACTGGATGTGGAACCTACTTAAAACAACAACAACAAAAAAAAAAAAACCCCAAAACACTAACCTCTCCCCTCCACTCCAAATTCACCAAACTTCTGCCTTACAACTCTGGAACAGTTCTTCCCAAATGTCGAGCCAAATATTTCTGAAAGACTATGCAAAGTTTTAACTAATCCCTAACAAAAATATTAGATTGCAAGTCGGATAAAATCCCAGACTATGACACACATCCCAAACTAGAACCTACATAGATTCAAAACTTTAAGATGCCTTATTTTCAACTTCGAAGACTGAAGTCCTCTAAGTTTGGTGAAAACACATTCTCTCCAATGCAACAACCTCTGAGATCTAAATTCCACACAGAGTGAGCCTTCAGTAAATTTTATTAGCTTCATGTTAAACTTCTGCCAAGTTTTATCAGTTTTTCTTCCATGAGATTTCTTTTCTATCCTTATTTCTACAATTGCTATTCTAATACAAAACTCAAACGCACAATTCATCAAGAGACTAATTTATTCCTTACTTGCATCATATTCCAACTCCTCTACATGGACTCCAACCAACATTCCGTAACACTCTACCTTGCAGTTATAATGGCCTAGAATATGAGTATTTGGAGTCCTGGCTATCATGGCCCAGTTGCCACTTCTTATTTCCTGCCATGGAGTCTCCATTCCAGGGAAGAAAACCTACAAGCACCTTACTAAACTATTATGCCATCTACTTTTCTCAAAAACCTTTCCCCAACTGGGGAAATAAATCCTCACTTCAACTGCAACTATAATACATAATTGGAACTGTATTTTTACATCTTGGCATTTCTGTCTATGCTGACAAACTCTTTTTTACTTCTCACTCAAGACTATAGCTGCATGACTCCTACTAACCACAGACATACAATAAACCAGTGACTAAACAGCAATGTTCCCGCTGTACACATTCTCACACTGTTTACTTGGAATTATAATAGCTTTAGAATGAATTCACCCAGTATCCAAGGGAATCTACATTCTCTAAGAACAATTCTCAGTATTGCTGTTTCTTGCAACCTAGTTGGACAGGACCTCTCTCCACAGTACCAAGGCAAAGCCTTCACACTGCTGGGTATCAATATTACTGCCCTCATAGGAACTGAACTGGCAGGATTATTACAGTTTTCCCATTTATTCTTATTAGCATTGCTTTCTTTTCCCAGTATAAAAATTAACAACTAAACTAGTTAGAATTACCACTACTGGATTCTTATTCACAAAAGTAGGCATTTTAGAGTTGCTTGGAAGAATCACTAATAATCATTAAATAAATCAATTCCTCCAAAACAAAAAACAAAACAAACAATAACAACCAAAAAACACACACAAAACCTGAGGCTCCTTACCCAAGCATGTCAGAGAGTTGCCCACATGCAAATAGACCAAATGCAAATCAATTCCTAGAATTTGGAGCATCTGCCCTGTGACTTGGGGCTCAGATTTGAAACCACTGCATTCTTCCTTCCACAGCCTTTTGCATCTACAATTTGTCTCCCCCAGTTAGTGACCACACAGTCCTCTCCTGGAAACTTGTGTTAGTCGCTAAATCCAGTGACTACTTGCCCTGCCCCACAACTTCTCCACACACACAAATTCCATTTTTGTTACTCCACATATATATTTTAAATTAGGCCATCTTCAAAATACACCTCCAACATTGACAAAAGTTTTCTAACCATTAGAATATGATACAATTCAAAGACAGACAATTTAACTTTATGCAATCACAAACTCACCAAATCTGTAACACACAACAGTTACCTTACTACAAACTAACCATAAAACACAGTATCATTGTATCCGGAGCCTCTGTCATCTACCTCTTACCTAACTTCTCCTTTTAAATACTGAGACTATTTTTCGTAACTCACAATTTGCATTCCAGCAGAGGATACTACAATTGCACATTTTCAGGTATATTTAATATCAATAATCTAGTATACTAGTTTAGAACCAAAGTACTCATGATTCAGATCTAGAAAATGATCTACCTACAACCAAATGAGTTTGCGTTTTATTTGGCTTGTCTTCCTGGTTATCTACCAAGTTTTTTCTCTCCATTCCACCTTGCCTCATTTTAACTACCAAAATACATTAGTACAAAATTATCCTAATTGTTCAGAACAGGGAACCTCAACACTAAACTACACAAGCCAAAACATACACATTAAAAATAAGCTTTTAGGGGTCCCTGGGTGGCTCAGTCAGTTAAGCATCTGCCTTCAGCTCCGGTCATGATCTTGGGGTCCTGGGATCAATCCCCATTTCTGGCTCCCTGCTCAGCAGGTAGCCAGGTTTCCCTCTGCCCCTTCCACCCCAACCCCACCGCTCCCCTCCCCACTTGTGCATGCTCGCTCTCAAATAAACAAATAAAATTTTTTATAAAGTGAACACGTCACTTTAAAAAATAAATTTTAAAATATATATGAATCTAAAAGTTCATGTACTTTATTCCACAAAAGATGCAGAACTTATTTATTCCACTTTGCATGCAAGTGTATCAAGTATGATCAGTTTCTCCAAAGAAAATGTATTAGAGACAACTAATTAGAAGGTGACATTCTCAAGGTTTGCAAGAAAGCCAGGAATTTTAACCAAAAAGTTGGAAATACTATTGAAACTAGAGAGAATAAAAAGCACAATCACTAGAATAAATTTAGAATACCCATTTCAATTGTTTCGGGGCAAGAGGGAAAGCCAGAAACTACAACAGAGGCGGGAACAATAACAGCTGTTCTTTTTTTTTTTTTTTTTTTTTAAGATTTTATTTATTTATTTATTTGTCGGAGACAGAGGGAGAGAGAGAGAGCGAGCACAGGCAGACAGAGTGGCAGGCAGAGGCAGAGGGAGAAGCAGGCTCCCTGCCAAGCAAGGAGCCCGATGTGGGACTTGATCCCAGGACGCTGGGATCATGACCTGAGCCGAAGGCAGCTGCTTAACCGACTGAGCCACCCAGGCGTCCCAATAACAGCTGTTCTTTATACTAAACTCCAATCATTTAAGAAAAGATTGAAGTCAGCCCATTTCAAGAACACAGTAAATGTGTAATTATATCTTAGAAAAACTTCATCAAAAATTGCCAAAATTTTACAAGTCTGGCCCCAGAGACTTGTCTGGGAATCTTCTCATATCTGAACCTGTCATTCATTTCCCAACAATGTTGGAAAATGTAGCTTATTGTTGAATGCATTATTTCATTTCATTTTATGAATTTCAAAGGCAAAGTTTATGCTCATGACCTGATCTTAAAAGAAAAAGAACCTAAATTTTTACTTGCATGACCCTCAACTGTTTTTTTGTGAGTTTCATCCAAGTAGAAAAAGAAATGGTTTATTTGCTCATTGAGATAAAGTGATTTGGAAAAATTAGAATCATCATTCTTTAAGACCTTCAAATTGTTATTATGAAAAGAGGATTTTTAAAATATGTATTAATCTTATACTAAATAAAAAGAATAGTGTATGCTTTTAACAAAGTTTTAAAACTACTATATGAATAGGGACTCCTGGGGGGCTCAGTTGTTAAGCATCTGCCTTCTGCTCAAATCATGGTACCCAGGGTCCTGGGATCTAGCCACACATCAGGTTTCCTGCTCAGCGGGAAGCCTGCTTTTCCCTCTCCCATTCCCCCAGCTTATGTTCCCTTTCTCACTGTCTCTGTCAAATAAATAAATAAAATCTTTTTTTAAAAAACTACTGTAAAAATAAAGAATTAAAAAACATATTAAGTTTTTTAAGTAAAAAGTTAGGTAAGAGGTCACAGACAAAAAAACATTTTTAAAAGAATTGATCCATCTATGCAGGATGAAGCCAAGGCAGAAATGCAAATAACATACAGGATCCACACAGGTGACAAAAATGAGTGAAGGGGACCAAGTGTATTGCCAGTAGGAATGATAGTAACTGCACTGACTGGTAAGCACGTGCCAGTCTAAAGAGGACAGCTATTTGCTCTACCACTCTGCTATAGACAATGGGAATGCAGCCCAGAAGAACCTGGGTTTCCAATCCCTTCAAAAAAAAAAAAAAAGAAAGAAAGAAAGAAAAATCTAAAAATCTATTAATTTCACTGAGGAATTTCCCAGTTTTTCAATGTTGGTAACTAGTTGAAACCTAAAGATGCTGTGAATCAAACAAAACACATCTCTATGGTGGGTTCAGTCCAGAGGCCACCTTTAAGCTAATGTGTGAAAACTGCTTTCAAAAGGTTATGAGGGGGCAATGGGTAAAAAGTTCAGGCCTTGAGGTCAAGCCGGCCTGGGTTTGAATGTCTAATTCACCACTTAGCAGGTGGGTAATGCTAAAGAAATCATTTCTTCAAGCCTATTTCTTCAACTGTAAAATACCACCACTCTCTCAGAAATGCTGAAAAGTGAAACTCCTAACAACAGTATCAGAAACACAATAGACATCACAGAAATGTCCCTTACTCCCCCTCCTTAACCCTGCAAGTCCTTTGGAAAATTTAAGAAATCAGATAATAAATAAACACCCTTGAAGATCATAAATAAGTTATTTTAAAAAAATCAGAAAACAGAGGTGCCTTCTGTGGCCGTTTCCCTCAACACCTGCTACTCAGAGAAGTTCTTTGTATACAGAAAAGAGAGTTAACGTAGGGGATGGCCTGAATGGGCCTTAAAATGATACAGCTGACTGGATTATCAATCTCAAATTAAAAAGATGAAGAGGCAGAACTCCTTAAAGACAGAGACAAATCTGTCTCTCATTAAATTCATAGACCCTTATTTGCTGGTAGAAATGAGAGAAATAGTTTAACCTCAAGCTTTGATACTTTTAATACTTTTGGCCAAACTTCCAGAAAACTTATTTCTAAAGAATGCATGGTACAAAACAAAGGATTTACGCCAAATTTTTAAACATAAAAAAATGCCATACTCTAAACTTCATTTCATGTGTGATTTCATCAAACCAAAGTACTATTGTATTGAATTTACTACTAGAGCTAAAATATCGTTTGTCCTCTCAAGCATATCAATTAATTTTTAAAAAGAGAAACAACTCTCCAAAATATTCAAAACACAAATATTTTGAAATTTGAAACTCAAATATTTAGAAATTCCAACCAATTTCTAATGTATATGTTACAAATAGCTCAGATTCATATTTAAAAATAGCATATATTACAATAAAATTACAAATATCTCCATGTACCCAAAGGCTACAATCTTGATGCTAATTTTAAAATGAAAGTTTTAGTGTCTTTTTTTTAAAAGTTCTGCTTAAATGTTTAAGAACTAATGCTTTAATGTTTAATGCAAAATGATACTTTATAAGTGACTCCAGAATTCTGAATTTAGATTTTTGTGTGCCAAGGGTCTTAACCCACAAAAATTATGCTGTTAATTTATATTACACCAATAACACCAATTAAAACACAAATAAACACCAATTTATATTCTGATTGTTTCACACTTAAAAACAAAGGTCATTTTATATACTACCACTCCTCAGTAATTTACAGTACTTCATGTGTTTGTCTTACTTTGTACCACCTAATAGAAATAAAGAGTCTAACACCTGACTACAATCACAAATAGTGGTAACAGGCAGAAGTAATGATTTGCTGGAAGTCACATTCTGAACATAAATACAAATGTTATTAAAAGGCCCTCATAAAGGGTCTCTAGCACACAATACTTCTTAAAACTAAACATCTACTAGAAACTCTTAATCTAAAGCGTCCATCTAGCAAATGAACACCACAAACTACAACAAAAGTACCTACAAAGCATCATTCTCGGACTAAGTAGAACTCAGGACAAAAACATGCTTGGCTCTGCAATCATAAGTTAAAGTGACAAAGAAGAAACAGAAACAATACACTATATAAAATATAAATTATCAAATTAGACTATACTCATCGGAAGCATTCCGGTAATTTTTTCAATTCAATTATTTTAAACACATTTGAGGTTTTTAAGTATACTTTGGGGCAAGTAAAAAACCTTACCTAAAATAAAGCACTTGACACAACAAAATTATGCAGCTGGTCCTAGGATCAGAAAAATCGTCTTCAAAACCCGAGTTATCAAGTGATTATCTGCTTACAGTCAATTTAACTCCAATTTGAGGGGTGGGGGTGTTGCCACCGTCTGACAACTCACTCACTACGCTGTACGTCTACTCCACCTGAGAGCTTAGGAAAACTCAAGTTGGGTCACCCAGGGACTTGTCTCTCTAAGAGACCCAATCCAAACGGCGGATCAAAGAACATCCCGAAACGGCTTACCTCTTTCTCCCCACCAAACCCATTCCCCTGGGCAACAGAATGTTTTCACTGAACATAAACACACCCTCCTGAGAGCTCTCTCCAAACACTCGGGCAGAAGCAGGGCTCTATAAATAGCCGAAGCGACTCTTCTCAGAAAAGCCAAGGACCACTGTTACCCCTCCACCGCCGACCCCTCTGCAGAACCGGGTCAGTCTGGATCGCCGCGCCCGGTAAAGAACAATACACCAGCCCCGCCGCACACATTGCAACTTCCCACGAGCCTGCGCGGCGCTTCCCCGCGGTGGAGCGGACTCCGGAATCCGCCACCGGGCAGCAGCTGGGGGCGGAAGGAGGGAGGTAAAGACCGCCAGCCCCACGGCGGCAGCCCGTCCCGGCAGGCAGGCTGGAGGGATGGAGCCACCGGCCTGGGCTCCACGGCTCACACCCGGCAACTCCGATCTCCAGACTGTCTCTCTGGGAGGCGACCCCCGCCTCCCCTGCCGCCGGGGCGGTGGGGGGCGGGGAAGGCCTCGGCGGAGGCTCGGAGCCTCCCTGGCCCGCCACGGAAGGGAACGCGGTCGGGGCGCGGGGGACAATAGGGAGCGGGGAGCGCTGCGCGCCGGAGTGGCGCCGCCGGCCGGCCGGGCTGACTGACGCGCCCGCCGCGCGGCGCGACTGGGCTCCGCTCGACCCGGCCGCCGCTGCCGCTGCGCGGTCCGCCGTGGTCAAGGCGTCCCCGGCGCTCGGGGTCGTGCCTCACCTCCCAGCCCCGCCGCCCAGGAGAGGAGCAGAATTAACACTCTCAGCAACACCATCTTCCGCGGCCGCCGCCTCCTCACGGGTTAACAGCAGCACATCGATCCGGAGGGAGAAGCTGAAGGGGCTTGGTCCGGAGTCTCCACGGGAAGCCGGGACCTCCCCCGGCAGGAGAAACGGCGAAGCACCTCCCTCTCGCTCCACTTCAGGGGCCGGCAAAGCTCCCAGCTCCTCCAAAACAGGGACCTCCCTCCCCCTCGTTCTCTTCCTTCCTCCCTTCCCCGCGTTCCTTTCCTCGCTCGTTCCCTCTTCTCTACCTCCCTCCCCCGAACCCCGGACCTCCGCCTCCTTCCTCACCACGTGATTCGCGGCGCCCAACGGGCTGGCCCAGCCGCACCCCTTCCTCCCGCCCCACCCCCTCCCCCAGGCGCCCCAGGGGCGCGCGCATGCGCGCGGGGGCCGGTTCACGGGCTGGAGACCCGCCGCCGCTTCCTGTCCGCCGGCGGAGAGCTGGGATTGGGTTTAGGAGGCGGGGTTTCCCCTGGTCCCGCCCCAAACGGGAGCGCATCCCCGCAGAGCCTCCCGGGCTCGCTAGTTCTTGGACTGTTAAGGACCATCCCTAAGGCGAAAATGAAGAGTGAAAGATGTTAAGAGGCCGCTTTCTTCTTCTTAACTTCACAAGGAAGGGAGGTTTTTTATTTCTTCCTTTTCTGCCTCTTGTGGTGCAAGACAGCGAAAGTAAAGTCCCAACAAGCGACAGCCACCAGTGATCAAAACAGATGAAAAGACCTTCAATTCCAGAAAGGAAAGACACAGCCTGTGGCAGTTTTTTTTCTGAATTCTTTAAAAATTTGTCGCAGATCACGCTTTGGCCGTTCTAAATTCCCGCAGTTTAAACCATACGGTCCTAAATCTCCTGCCCAAAATATGTCTTCTTTACCACTCTCCTTTTCCCAGCTCTGAAGAGAACTCTCTGATCTTCACCCCAACTTCTTTGAAGCTCGTGTTTGGTTTATGTTTGGTTTCTCAGTAACTCACTTTGGTTCTTTAAAATCATATTCCTGGATTAAAGACTTAAAACAAAGGACCTGAAATTGTAACACTTCGAGAAGAAAACTGGGAAAAAGCTCCTTGACATTGGTCTTGCCAGTGATTTTTTATTATGATACCAAAAGGACAAGCAACAAAAGCCAAATAAGTGGGACCACATCAAACTGAAAGCTTCTGCACGAAGAAAGAAACAATAAGCAGAATGAAAACGCAGCCTACACAAGGAGAGGATATTTGTAAATCATACATCTGATAAGAATTTAGTATCTAAAATATATAAAGAGCTTATACAACTCAACAGCAAAGAAACAAACTATCCAATTTAAAAATAGGCAGAGGGGAGGGTCTGGGTGGCTCAGTCCTTAAGCATCTGCCTTCCACTCAGGTCATGATCCCAGAGTCCTGGGGTGGAGCCCTGGGCTCCCTGTTCAGTGAGAAGCCTCCTCCTCTTTCTCCCACTCCCCCTGTTTGTGTTCCCTCTCTTGCTCTCTCTGTCAAATAAATAAATAATTTTTTTAAAAAATAAAAATAAAAATAGGCAGAGGACGTGAGTAGACATTTTTCCTAAGAAGACATACAGATGGCCAACAAACACATGAAAAGTTGCTCATCATCACTAATCATCAGGAAAATGCAAATAAAAACCACAATGAAAAATCACTTTATATCAGAATGATACAAATAGAAAACTTAAGAAATAACAAGTGTTGGTAAGGATGTGGAGAAAAAGGAGCCCTTTTGCACTGTTGGTAGGAATGCAAATTGGAGCAGCCACTATGGAAAACAGTATGGAGTTTCCTCAAAAGGTTAAAAGTCAAGGTGCCTGGCTAGTTCAGTCAGTAGAGCATGCAGCTCTTGATCTTAGGGGTTGTAAGTTCAAGCCCATGTTGGCTGTAGAGATTACTTAAAAATTTAAAAAATCTTTTTTAATCTTTTTTAAAGATTTTTTTTTTTTAAGGGACTCCTGGGTGGCTCAGTTGGTTAAGCAGCTGCCTTCGGCTCAGGTCATGATCCCAGTATCCTGGGATCGAGTCCCACATCCGGCTCCTTGCTCAGCAAGGAGCCTGCTTCTCCCTCTGCCTCTGTCTGCCTGTGCTCACTGTCTCGCTCTCTCTCTCTGACAAATAAATAAATTTTAAAAAAAAATTTTTTAAGATTTTTTTAAATCTTTTTTACCATATGACCCACTAATTACACTAGAAATGTGTAGAATTATTGATCATTATATTGTATACCTGAAACCAATATAACACTGTACGTTAATTATACTTGAATAAAAAATAAATTTTAAGAATGTTTTTGAGGGGCGCCTGGGTGGCTCAGTGGGTTGAGCCTCTGCTTTCGGCTTGGGTCATGGTCTCAGGGTCCTGGGATCAAGCCCCACGTCGGGCTCTCTGTTCGGCAGGGAGCCTGCTTCCCCCTCTCTCTCTGCCTGCCTCTCTGCCTACTTGTGATCTCTCTCTCTCTGTCAAATAAATAAATAAAATCTTTTTAAAAAAGAATGTTTTTTAAATAGGCAGAGGAGCTAAATAGACACTTTTCCAAAGAGGATATCCAAATGTTCAATAGTAAAGCACTAACCATCAAGAAAATGAAAATCCAGGGCACCTGGGTGGCTGGGTGGCTCAGGTCATGATCTCAGGGTCCTGGGATCAAGCCCCTCATTGGACTCTGCTCAGCAAGGAGCCTGCTTCCTCCTCTCTCTCTGCCTGCCTCTCTGCCTACTTGTGATCTCTCTCTCTGTCAAATAAGTAAATAAAAATCTTTAAAAAAAAAATGCAAATCCAAACCACAATCTTCACTATTAGAATGGTTATCTTCAAAAAGACAGGAGATATAAGTGCTGGCAAGGGTGTGAAGAAAAGGGAACCTACCATGTTGGTAGGAAGGTAAATTAGTGCACCACTGTGGAAAATAGTTTGGAAGTTCCTCAAAAAATTAAAAATAGAACTACCTTGTGTTCCAGCAACCTCACTTCCAGGTATACATCCAAAGGAAATGAAATAAGGATCTTGAAGAGGTATCTTCACTCCCATGTTCACTGCAGCATTATTCACAAAAACCACAACATGGAAACAAGGTAAGCGTCTCTGCATGGATGAATGGATAAGAAAATATGGGGCGCCTGGGTGGCTCAGTGGGTTAAAGTCTCTGCCTTTGGCTCAGGTCATGATCTCAGGGTCCTGGGATCAAGCCCCTCCTCGGATTCTGCTCAACAGGGAGCCTGCTTCCCCCTCTCTCTCTGCCTGCCTCTCTGCCTACTTGTGATCTCTCTCTGTCAAATAAATAAATAAAATCTTTAAAAAAAAAAGATGTGAGATATATATATGCATGTGTGTGCATATACATATGTATATAGCATATATATAGCATAAACATAAATATATAACATATATCATATATATATTATATATATATATGACAGAATATTATTCAGCCATGACAAAGAAGGAAATCCTGCCATTTGCCAAATCATGGGTGAACCCTGAGGGCATTATGCTAAACGAAATAAGTCAGAGATCTGATACCATATGATCTTCCTTATATATGGAATTTTTAAAAGCCAAACACTTAGAAACAAAGAATAAAATGATGGTTACGGGGGGCTGGGGTGTATGGGAGGGAAACGTTGGTCAAAAGGTACAAACTTACAGGGGCACCTGGGTGGCTCAGTGGGTTAAAGCTTCTGCCTTCGGCTTGGGTTGGATCCTGGGATGGAACCCCGCATTGGGCTCTCTGCTCAGCAGGGAACCTGCTTCCCCTCCTTCTCTCTCTGCCTGCCTCTCTGCCTACTTGTGATCTGTCTCTCAAATAAATAAATAAAATCTTAAAAAAGAAAAAAAAAGGTACAAACTTCCAATTATAAGATGAGTTAATTCTGGAGCTTTAATAAACAACATGGTGACTATAGTTAATAATACTATATTATTTACTTGAAAGTTGCTAAGAGAGTGGACTTTAAATGTTATCACCACAAAAAAGAAATGGTACTTATGTGAGGTAATGGAGGTGTTAACTAACCCCACTGTTAGTTAATCACTTTGCAGTATATGTGTATCAAATCAACACATTATGCACCTTAAACTTATACAGTGTTGTATGTTGGTTATATCTTGATGAAGCTTGGGGAAAAATGAAATTAAATAAATAAAAGTACACAAGTCAGTGGCATTTAGTAAATGCAGATTGCTGTATAACCATCACCACTATCTACTTCCAGAACATACTCATATGGCAAATAGGGAGGAAAAAACTTGTATTTCATTAACTAGAACTTTCTGGTGACATATTTTTTCTTTTTTTTTAACATCTTAATTTTATTTTTTTCAGTGTTCTGAGATTCATTGTTTATGCACCACACTTCCTGGTGGTATTTAACTAGATAATCTTTATCTATTTGGCATCCTGTTTGAATAGGCTGAATTAGGGAATATAAGTATTAATAGTATCATTACTAATAATAAATCGGTATACCTATACTTTTTATTCTTTATATTTTTTTAAAATTTTACCCTTTATGTAAGTCAAGAGTATGCTTCTTTGTCAGTTTGACAAATGAATTATAGTTTTCCTCCAACATTAGTAAGCTCAAAAATATAGTCAGTAGTTCCAAACCATCATTAAAAACATCTATTTATAATGAGATGTATGGGATTATTAAAAGATGGCAGATTCTTATGACTATTTTTTTCCTTTCTTTTTTTTTTTATAGAGTTTATTTATTTATTTGACAGAGAGACAGAGATCACAAGTAGGCAGAGAGACAGGCAGAGGGAGAGGAAGGGAAGCAAGCTCCCTGCTGAGCAGAGAGCCCATTGTGGGGCTCAATGTGGGGCTCAATGTGGGGCTCGATCCCAGGACCCTGAGATCATGACCTAAACTGCAGGCAGAGGCTTAACCCACTGAGCCACCCAGGCACCTTTTTTTTTTCCTTTCTTAAAAGAAAGAGTTTTATGCCGTTACACTGCCTGTCACCTGTGCTTGTTACTACTCTCTTTTGGAAGTGTTGTCAACAAATTATATTTTTATTTCTACCTATTAGACTATCTCCTGGCATGTTTTGAATAGCACAGTAATTTTATATAATTAATTTTTCTTTAAAAAAAAGGCGGGGGGCACCTGGGTGGCTCAGTGGGTTAAAGCCTCTGCTTTCGGCTCAGGGCATGATCTCGGGGTCCTGGGATCGAGCCCCACTTCGGGCTCTCTGCTCAGCGGGGAGCCTGCTTCCCCCTCTCTCTCTGCCTGCCTCTCTGCCTACTTGTGATCTCTGTCAAATAAATAAATAAAATCTTTTAAAAATTTTTTTAATTTTATAATTATATTTTAAATTTATTATTTGTAATGGTTAGAGGCAAGTGACACATTCTCTTTAAATTCAACTGGAAAGCCCCTCGGCAGCTCAGTCAATTAAGCACCTACCTTTGGCTCAGGTAGAGTCCTGCATCAGACTCCCTGCTCAGTGGGGACTCTGCTTCTCCCTCTACCCTTCTGCCCTGCATGTGATCTCTCTCTCAAATAAATAAAATCTTCTTAAAAATAAGTAAATGGAGGGGCACCTGGGTGGCTCAGTGGGTTAAAGCCTCTGCCTTCGGCTCAGGTCATGATCCCAGGGTCCTGGGATCGAGCCCCACATCGGGCTCTCTGCTCCGCGGAGAGCCTGCTTCCTCCTCTCTCTCCCTGCCTGCCTCTCTTGGCTACTTGTAATCTCTGTCTGTCAAATAAATAAGATCTTTAAAAAAAAAAAGTAAATGGATAAAAATAAATGCAACTAGAAAAAAAGATCCAAAATCATCATTTGCAACCAAGGTGATAATTGAAAATTACACGTAAGATTGTATTTTATATTTTATTTTACTTTTTAAAGATTTTTTGGAGTAATCTCAACAGCCAACCTGGGACTTGAACCCACAACCCTGAGATCAAGAGTGGCACACCCCACCAACTTGGCCAGCCAGGTACCCCACCTTTTTATTTGAAAACATATATATATAACATACCAGCTTCATAATGTATGGTATTAAAATGTCACAAGTTAGGACCACTATTTTGTTTGAAATTTTAACTTACCACATTTGGGGTATTTTGCAGATGTATTGGAAACTGATGATTTATACCATTATAGACTGCATGGGTTTGGCTCCCAGCTCTCCCGTGTATAAGCTGTGTAGCTTTGGCCAAATTATTTCACCTTTCTAACCTCAATATTTCTTTATAAGATAAGAATGATAAAATATTTGCCTTATGGGATTGTTTTGATGATTAAATTTAAATTAGTTAACATTGTAAAGTAGCAGGTAATAATTGCTATGTAAATGTTTGGTAAAAATATGTAAATATCACCAGGCTTTCATGAATACTCAGACATCCTTTCAAAAGCAGCAATTAATAGGATTATTTCCTTAGCAACAATACACAGCTTTGATACTACCAGTATAATGCAAGTTATCCTCATGCTGCAATAATGAGAAATTTGGTTAGTAAGTATATACTTGTATACAGAATATTACACAAGTAATCTACATGAAAATGCTTGTTGCACAACTTAAGCCAATCCTGGTAAACGTTTTAACATTCATATTTTAAATTTCCAACTCCTAATAAACTGCATTCTGGATGTCTCACTGTCATGCCAAATTCATGTTAACTTCTTATCTCCAAGAATGGCACCATCACTCTCCCAGTAACCTGACATGGAGAATGAAATCACTGTAGACTCTTCTTCCCTCATCTGTTCATAACCAGTCACCATGTATTAATTCTTCCCGTAAAAATGGTTCTTGTGCCTTTAATCTTTACCTCCCCACTACTGTCACTCCAATTCACATAATTTCTCTTGCTTACACTGATGCGGGACTTTTAATCCATCTCAGTCCAGTCTCCTAGTGGAGAGCATTGCAGTATAATGGTCTCTCACCATTGGTCCTCACTCAATGAGCTACAATTTGCTTCCACCCCTGTCATTCTTAAGAAGCTTCTCTTGCCAGTGTCATCAAATACCACTGTATACCCACAATCCTTATCTAACTAGACCTCCTCAAAATTCCCTCCTCTAGTTTTTCAAGACCTTGCTCATTTTCCTGACTTTCCTCACTGCTTTTAACTGTGCCTCCTTCTGTATCTCTTCCCTGGGGCTTTTTCTTTTCTTTATCCTCTAAATATTGGTGTTCCTTGGGTTTTTATCCTTGGCTCCCTTGTCTTACAGTTCTTCACTTGCATGATTAGTTTTACTGCTCTCAAACATCTACAACGCACATCACTGTAAACTCCATTAAAACAAAGCCTAGCTCTCTCTTGTTCTGAATTCTACCCCAGTGCCTGGACACAGTCAGCACTTTTCCTATACTTGTGTCCCAAGTCCCAGACCTATATCCTAGTTGCTCCATGTACCAGCTGTAACCTTGAATAAGGCACCTGTGCCACACTTTGGTAATTTTTACAATGAGAATAGTGAGACCTACCTCAGAGCGCTGCTGTGAGAGTTAAGTGCTTGTAAAGTACTGAGCATATTACATGGCACATGTAATTATAAAAGTTTAGGTGTGTTATTATTGTGTATCTAACATTTACTAACCAACTCCTCCCCATATGCCAAATACAACATGTCCCAAACCAAACAAACCCCTACATCAACCTGTTCAGTCCATCTTGGTTAATGACAGACCCATGGAAGCAATTACCTAAGTCCTCTCCCATTCTAGTGAGTCAAGTCATCTTTAATCTCCATCCTATGAACCACCACCCTCCATCTCTATGGCCAGAGCCCAAGTTCTGTCTCTCTGTCTCTCCTTGACCTTTTGCCCCCACTGCTGCCAGAGTGATCCTTTTAAAATATGTATATATCCTGGGGTGCCTGGGTGGCTCAATGGGTTAAGCATCTGCATTCAGCTCAGGTCACGATCCCAGTGTCCACAGGGAGCCTGCTTCTCCCTCTCTTCTCCACTCATGTTCTCTCTCACTATCTGTTTCTCTCTCTCTCAAATAAATAAATAAAATCATATATATATTACATATTTATATGTATATATAAACATAAAATATATATATTTATATATATCATTTTATTCTCAGGGTAAAACACACAGCCTTCATGATCTGGTTGTTGCCTTCCTTGCCAGATTTATCTTTCATGGCTCTCTTCTCTTACTTTATCTTCTAAAAGCATGAAGGACAAAAATCAGAGTAACAGTAACAGCTGGCAGTTAGTAAGGAAATGAAAGCTTAAAGAACTTAAATAAGTTGCCATCTAGGAAAAAAAAAAAGTGGGACACCTGGCTGGCTCAGTTGGCAGAGCATGCAACTCTTGATCTTGGGGTTTAAGTTCAAGCCCCATGTTCGGTGTAGAGATTATATTTTTTTAAGAATGTAGGAAAAAGAAAAAAGTAACAGGTTACCCAAAGTCACAAAGCAGGTATGAGGCAGAGCCAACTTCCAAAGTTAAATTTTCCTCCAAAGCATATGTTTAATCACTACAGTATGCTGTGATTCAAGCAATTGTCTTTCCAAAGACACATATCATTTCCCTCTTTGACACCTTCTCACATTTTATTCCCTTCATGAGGAATACCTCTCCCATTTATCTTACATATTCTATAAAATTAGGCTCAAAAGATCCTTACAATAATTAATTTTAAGACCACTTTTCACTAGAATTTTGCTTTCTGAGTAAGAGATCAGAGAAGAAAAGGACTTAGAAAATTGACTTTTGGGGAAAGAGAACAGAGAAAAATGTTATTTAAAACTGAAGGCATTTAGATGGCATGTAACAAGTGTCATTTTCCTTTCTTTTTTTTTTTTTAAAGATTTTATTTATTTGACAGACAGAAATCACAAGTAGGCAGAGAGGCAGGCAGAGAGAGAGGAGGAAGCAGGCTCCTTGCTGAGCGGAGAGCCTGATGCGGGGCTCGATCCCAGGACCCCGGGATCGTGACCTGAGCCGAAGGCAGAGGCTTTAACCCACTGAGCCACCCAGGCGCCCCTCAATTTCCTTTCGAATGTGAAGAAGTAGATATTATTAAAGATATGGCTCAGAATACTTTTCTGTAAAATCTCCATTAACTTCATCTCTGGACAAAACTTAATATTCGTCATTTACATACTTCTAATGTAGCTTCAACTGTATTGTAGGAGCATCTGGGTGGCTCAGTCAGTTGAGCATTGGACTTGTGGTTTCGGCTTGGGTCATGATCTCAGAGTCCTGGGCTGGAGTCCTGGTGGAGTTCCTTGCTCAGGGAGAGTCTGCTTCTGTCTCTCTCTTTCCTTCTCCCTCTGCCCCTCCCCACCAAGCTCATGATCTCTCTCTCTCTCTCCCTCCCTCAAAAATAACTAAAGCTTTATTAAACTGTATTGTATTTGTTTATTTAATGTCTTCCCTAATTCTTTTTTAAAATTTGATTTATTTTTTAAAAGATTTTATTTATTTTTATTTATTTGACAGACAGAGATCACAAGCAGGCAGAGAGGCAGGCAGAGAGAGAGAGGAGGAAGCAGACACCCTGCTGAGCAAAGAGCCCGATATGGGGCTCCATCCCAGGACCCTGAGATCATGACCTGAGCCAAAGGCAGAGGCTTAACCCACTGAGCCACCCAGGTGCCCCCCTAATCCTTTTATTAAAAGATTTTATTTATTTATTTGAGAGAAAGAGAATGTCCACATGCACTTTCATGAGATGTGGGGAGCAGCAGAGGGAGAGGGACAAGCAGACTCCCTGCTGAGCAAGGAGCTCCATCCCAGGATCTGGAGATCACAACTTGCTTAACTGACTAAGCCACCTAGACACCCCTAATGTCTTCCCTAATTCTTGAAGATAGGAATGAATCACATGTTATAGGGGTTTTAAACACAGGGCCACAGGGAGTTTAGCAAATATATATCCAACAAACGTTTATTGAATGTTAATGCTAGAATAAGATCCATTTCACTAATTTTATTTATTAAAAAAATTTATTAAAAAAAACTAGGAGTGGCACCTCACTGCCTAAACCCCTGGTATCTTAATCTAACATTCAAGGGGCCCCACAAAAACAAACTCACTTGTCCAAGCCTTTCTCTCTTACCTTTGAAATGAACCTCCTACTCCATCCAGTCAGACTGGTCTATACTTCAGAACCCCAAAGCATCATAAACTTTCCCCCTTCTATGTTTTTTCTTCCCTTTATCTCTTTTCCTCTTATACAGTATGTTAAAACAAAAACAACAACAACAACAACAATAAAACCAAGACAACAGGGGCACCTGGGTGGCTCAGTGGGTTAAGCAATTTGCCTGCAGCTCAAGTCATGATCCCAGGGTCCTGGGTTTGAGTCCTACTTAAGACTCTCTGCTGAGCAAGGAGCCTGCTTCTCCTTCTCCCACTGCCTCTCCCTCTCCCCCTGCTCATTCTCTCTCTCTCAAACAAATAAATAAAATCTTAAAAAAAAAAAAAAAGACAACAGGCCCAAATGGAGTTATTAGTGCTAAACCTCACATCACCAAACTGAGATTCAATTACAGTTTCTACTCTCTCAGAAATGGAATCTTAAACCAGTCAGTCAATCAGGAAATATTTAATTAGCCCTAGTTAGGTAATTTGCCAGACAGGCTCTTGCCATCTTCTAAAGGAATTAACTTTGCAATAACTAACCCACTTTTTTGCCTGGTATAACTTCCTTGTTCCCACTCCCATTTGGCGCTTAAAGTCTTTCATTTTGTGGAGTTCTTCCAAGCTTTTCTATCTGCTAGATTATTGTTATCTGTTGCCTGATTTGAAGTGATTTTTGCTTAGAGAGCCTTTTACATTTTTTAAATATGCACAGTTTATCTTTTAACAAGGATTACATAGCCTTTAAAGCTCTGGTCACAACCTGGTAGGTAGTTCATAAACCAAATTAGACTCACAGACATGTTTGGTTTGACTTGTAGTTAAATTTTTTTCTGAACTAAACGTCAATATTCAACAATCAGGAGCTTTTGAATTAAAAACTAGATACCAGATTTTCTGTGAAAACTGAAAGGCTGGGGCGTCTGGGTGGCTCAGTGGGTTAAAGCCTCTGCCTTTGGCTCAGGTCATGATCCCAGGGTCCTGGGATCAAGCCCCCCATTGGGCTCTCTGTTCAGCAGGGAGCCTGCTTCCTCCTCTCTCTCTGCCTGCCTTTCTGCCTACTTGTGATCTCTGTCTGTCAGATAAATAGATAAAATATTTAAAACTGAGAGGTTAAGCAGACTTACACTCCTACAAAATCTCAATTGGCTGAAACTGAGTAGAGGCTGCCCTCCTTGGATGGGCTGTCTAATGTCACCCCAGCTTGTGTTATTCCGGTCAGAATTTTAGCTTGTGACCTCTGTGTTGAGAACTAAACCAACTTCCAAATGTTCTGAAATGTTTTCCTAGACCCCAGAAGCCCCACAAATCCCAATCACACTTTAGCACAAAACACCTATTATTTATATTACTCATCTGTAATTAATCCCATATTACTTTATGGAAACTCTCATATTATTATTCTGATATTACAAAGGACAAAGAGAGAAAGGTTTTGAGCCAAAGCAGAGAGAACCCAAAAAAAGACCTTATGGGGTTGCAAATGTCATTATTGATCATCCATTCAACAGATATTTGTTCTGCTCCTAATCTAGGGATTTCCAGACTACTGAGACAATATTGCTGACATAGGACCAGGCACCATAATAAGCATTTGACATACATGATCCCATTTACTGTTCACAACAATGCTATGAAGTAGACATACCCATCTTCCAAATGAGGAAACAGAGGAGGACCAGGCTTCTAACCTAAGTTTGTTTGACTCCAAATCTTACAGTCTGATTTTTTAAATTACTGGGTGATTCCATTTGTATTATCACTGCCCTGGTCCAGAAACTACTATTTGTTTGGTTAAGCCCAGAAGCTTGATTTTTTTTTAAGATTTTTATTTATTTATTTGACAGAGAGAGATCACAGTAGAAAGAGAGAGGCAGGCAGAGAGAGAGAGAGGGAAGCAGGCTCCCTGCTGAGCAGAGAGCCCAATGCGGGACTCGATCCCAGGACCTTGAGACCGTGACCTGAGCCAAAGGCAGTGGCTTAACCCACTGAGCCACCCAGGCGCCCCCAGAAGCTTGATTTTTCACAGTGCAACTGAGTTGATCAAGCCAACAAGGACTAATTCATAGGAGCTAAACTCTCAAGGGACATCTTGATCAAAACGTCACATTATTATTCTACCAGTTAGATATTCATGTTAACAAGTCACTGCATTCTCTGTTTTATCTTTTTTTTTAAGATTTTATTTATTCATTTATTTGACAGAGATCACAAGTAGGCAGAGAGGCAGGCACAGAGAGAGGTAGAAGCAGGCTCCCTGCTGAGCAGAGAGCCTGATGCCCGGCTTGATCCCAGGACCCTGAGATCATGACCTGAGCCAAAGGTAGAGGCTTAACCCACTGAGCCACCCAGGCGCCCCATCTGTTTTATCTTTTAACACGTGAGTGGCTAGTCATCATTGAAAGCAGTTTAGTAAGCAAGGCATCTCTGCAGAAGCAGTTAGTTAAATGATTTTACTGGCTAGTTGATCCAACTATGCAATTTACTATGCCTCATTAGAAACTGTCAAGGGACCAGACAGGTATCAGGCCATCCAGCTGTTCAGGTGACTGCTACCCTAGATGGTGATTGAAGCACACGATGTCAAACCCTTATATTTTGGAATATTCTCTAAGACTCTGATCCATTTTATACTGATTTGGTTATTTCATTCTCATCTTTCCAGGAAGCACTTCATAGTAGGCCTCCTATTCTACTGTGTACTCATATTTTTATTTCACTCATAGATGCTTATGTCTTGTCTTCCTAACCAGATCATAACCAATTTGAGGGCAGTGATGATAATATATTTGAAGAGTTTTGCTCTATGTTCCCATTTTATTCACAAAGCCACATAGCAAAGTCATCCACGTTAATATTTTTCCCTACCTTTCTTTCTTTTACAAAAGGTGAAATCTTGGGGCACCTGGGTGGCTCAGTGGGTTAAAGCCTCTGCCTTCAGCTCAGGCCATGATCTCAGGGTCCTGGGATCGAGCCCCACATCGGGCTCTCTGCTCAGCGGGGAGCCTGCTTCCTCCTCTCTCTCTGCCTGCCTCTCTGCCTACTTGTGGTCTCTGTCTGTCAAATAAATAAATCTTAAAAAACAACAACAAAAACAAATAAACAACAACAACAAAAAGGTGAAATCTCATGTTAAGAGAAGTAAATTTATTTACTCAAGCTTGTAAAATTAGTTAGTGCAGGACCAGGTTTTGGTCCTGGGTCTTGTGTCTCCATTCATCACAATTCCTACTACACTAAGCTGCTTCTGTGTGACCATGCTTAATATTCCCTTTTGTGCCCCAAAGCACCATGTTGTAGATAGTCAATAAATATTTACAGAGGTTTATTATTGTAATTAGAAGCCAAATGAGTCATAATTCCTACTATATGCATAAAAACTATTACCAACTATACTTCTCAACAATGCAAGTGGTTATTATCTGATTATTATTGTAAATGAATATTTCTAATGTATGGCCTGGAGAATACCTGCATCAAAGTCACTTAGGATGCCTGTCAAAACTTCAGATTCCCGGGCACCTGGGTGGCTCAGTGGGTTAAGCCTCTGCCTTGGGCTCATGGTCTCAGGGCCCTGGGATTGGCTTGCATCTGGTTCTCTGCTCAGCGGGGAGACTGCTTCCCCTCCCCT